>MJUU01032992.1:0-15921 GCA_002080025.1 Modiolus philippinarum | reverse complement strand
TCGCTAGCTAATTGTTCGCTGCAATTGTTCGCTAGCTTGAGTCAAGCTAAAAAAAGACCCGAAATTAATGTGACACTTTGTAAGAGATAATTTCTTCCTGGTGTTATATTGAATAAACGTGAAATTTCTTCCGACAATCATTTGAATTTTTAAGGAATAAAAATAAGGAAAATTTTCAGTTATCATATTTCTTATATTATTGAATATAATTATTCCTCTTCATAATTTCGGAAATATTTCAGACGAAATAAATCGTTACACATGCAGTTATCGTTGGGTTTTATACGTTTGTACGTAAAAGCATGTTTTTAACGAATCTTTGTAGAAAGGCTCGGGCTATTTTATTCTCTGGGATGATAATAATGCTCGCCGGACTTTTTTCTGCTGCTACTAATTAAGGCCAGTTTGTTTCCCTTCGGTACAAGCAAACAATAAAGAAGATATCTCATGTGTACACTTTGTTCAATTACTATTATCAAAATTTATGCCGAAGGATTAACTCCCTCCATCGTAGTTTTGTCCTAAGCTATATTAGATATTACTGATTATTCGGATTTCGCTTGGTGTTATTTTGGTTCTAGTGCTGCTGATGAGGAAAAAAATTCCGAAATGGCCATACAGCTTATTAAAATTATTGCAGTTGGAATTAACATACGATGTATGGTCTCATGTTCATTTACTCCATATTCTTTCATAAAATATCTGTAAGAAAGTTCAGAAATTTCTTTTTACTAGTAACATTTCTATGCATTAAATTTCAAATATATTATCATTGTCTACCCCTTTCAAATAACAAAATACGTTACTGTAGACTTATTTTCTGCAAATGGCCATTTCGACAACTAATCGGCCTCTTCTGTGAAGATGAATAAAAACTTTTGGAAGACCATAAATCGAAATATGTGCACTGTAATTTAACCCGTTTAAACAAAGAACGAATTTCATTGCACCAGACTTTGAAAAACAAATCAGTCCCACCCGCCCCATCCCCGAAAAACAACTTGAGGGTTAGTATGACGGTTATTGTGACATCTCTAATCTATGCCGGCAAGCTTTGTATGCTGCGTAATGTGTTTGAAAACAAGTTTGTCTTCTGTGTCGAGGTTTTTGTAAACGGTGATTGGTTCATACAATTCTTACAAACTCAGTGTTTCCGCGCGAAAAGTTATTGTACTGCTTTGTTGACGAGTATAACAACACAACCACGTGGGTTATTTGAGGCTTGCACAGGGGTATTTTCGTGAAACGTATTTGCCGATTTTTATTCAACACAGAGTCGTGCATGAGGATCATTATTCGTCATTTTTCGTGACAAAAAAGTGCACGGGCAATTTTTAAATTCTTGTTGGTTGTAAAACGACATTGTGCGGTTATGCGGATGTAAACGTGGATTCTATTGGCTGATTAACCACCTGCTAAATAACCATGTCCGCCATACACAACAAGAAAACCAATAATCGAATAATCGTGATAATGTAGTGTTTTTCACATTAACAAACATGCAGTTAGCATAGAAAAATAAACGCATCGACATTAAACATAGTTTACTTCTACGTAATGTAACAGTAATTTCAGCCTGAAAATTAAAATACGAAAAAAACCTATATTTGGAATAACATGTAAATGATATGAAATGTTTCATCTGCGTTCATATCCAAAGGTTTCCGCTCAGTGTATTTCGAAATGGTACAATCTTTATACAACTTGAAAAATCAATAAATCACTAGGTTGTGTATTGTTCATGTTACGCTGTCAGTTGGCATAGTGTTTATTTTTAGAATCGTGTAGTTAAATGTAATGATCGTTTTCGTAGTTTAATGCAAACTGTGGTTAGCATAACCGCACAAAAATGTTATCATGCATTGAACCAACTAACATGATTATTTAGATAGTGTCGAAAATGGTTGAACTGTGCGGCTGACGCCTTACCGTTCAACGAATTTCGACACTATCGACATAATCATGTTAGTTGGTTTAATGCATGATAACTTATATTGTGCGGTTATGCGGATGTAAGCTTGGATTCTATTGGCTGATTAACCACCTGCTAAATAACCATGTCCGCCCTACACAAGACAATCAATAATCATGATAATGTAGTGTTTCACCTACATGTAGACCAAAGTCATTCAAAAGTGTACATATAAGAAATGTACATAAGGACAAAATTCACTAACATGCAGTAAGCATGGATAAATAAACATATCGTTATTAAAGTTCAACATAGTTTACTTCCACTTTCAGCCTGATATTTACATTAAAAAATCAAAATGTGAAATACATCTATACTTGGAATAACATGTAAATTATATGAAATATTTTATTTGCATTCATTTTGAAAGGTTTTTGCTACATGTATTACGAAAACGCCATGTAAATTTTATACAACACGAAAAATCATTACATCATTCGGCTGTGTATTGTCCAGAGTACGCGGTCAGTCGACATAGCGTTAATGTGTATAATCGTGTAGTAAAATGTAGGTCATTTTATAATTATCGTTTTCTCAGGTTTGCATAACCGCACAAAAATGTTATCATGCATTGAACCAACTAATATGATTATTTAGATAGTGTCGAAACGGTTGAACGGCGCGACCTGAAGGTTGCTTGCCGTTCAACGATTTACGATGATCTAATGTGGTCTTTAACATGGTTGAAGTTATCACGTAACGCGGTTTTCAGCTAAAAAATGTTATCGTTAACACGGAATGAATTTTGTTGTTATTTGCAATGTAAGTAGTCAGCGCAATAATGAGAAGCAATTTTTAATGCAAGAATTGGCCATTATCGATGATTGTTCCATTATCTGAAGACAAAAACTATATTTCAACAGACTTTTAAGAGAATGCTATCCATTTAGTTTTCATCATTTCGTACGATGTATAAAAGCAAATTACTTATAGTGTACTCACAGTAAATCACTAAATCGTTACTGTTATATCATCTGCACACATAGCGTTGGCGACACATAAGGATATATTCAGTGGTCTTGCGTCGTCGTTGTCATTGTTGTCTGTCCAGCTTTTTGTAACATTTCTCAGCAATTACAAATCACAGTCACTTGAAATTTTGCACGTGACCTAAGTATGAGGTCCCATATTGCGTTTGCCAATTCCAGACCTCTCGGACAACTACTTGCTGTATACCAACATGGAATATTTTCAGCAAGTATCATCATTGGTACAAATTTTCGTAACACTTTCCTCAACGACCACAAATCACAGCATCTTTTAATTTTGTATGTGACTTTAGTATGGGGTCCCATACTGCGCTTACCGATCAAATCTTGTTTATCGACTTGGAATATTTTGGGCAAATACTGTCACTGATAAAACTTTTCGTAATTCTTTGCTTAGCAACTGCAAATTACAGTCACTTGGAGTTTTGCATGCGACTTCAGTTTGCGCTTATTTCGGTTCGGAGGTCGTGTTTTTCGACAGACGGTAGGGATTCCTGTGGGAACTGACTGTGCCCCTTTTCCTTTGCTCCTACGAGGCCAAGTTTTTACGGAGACTTGTTCAAAGAAAACAGGAATATTTAGCCCAGTCCTTTAATTTCAGCTTACACTACATAGACGATGTTTTTTCTCTTGATAATCCTAAATTTAAGGAGTATTTACATCAGATCTATCCCAATGAGCTTTAAATTAAAGAAACTACTGAAACACCTACTTCGACTTCGTACCTAGATCTGTTATTGTATATTGACGAAGATGGACGTTTGAAGTCTAGGCTGTATGATAAGCGTGATGATTTTAATTTCCCAATCGTAAACTTCCCCTTTCTTAGCAGCAATATACCTACCTCTCCGGCCTATGGAGTGTGCATTTCACAGTTGATTCGTTACTGTCGAGCGTGTGGTTTGTGTAGTGATTTTTTGAAAAGAGTAGGAACACTGTCCCAAAAGCTGCTTAGTCCGGGATTTATTCAACCTATGTTAATTTCATCCCTCAAGAAATTCTATGGCCGTCACCATAACATCATCGAAAGATATGACGTGTCAGTATCCCAAATGAAAGTGGACATTTTCAGCTAGATTCACGTCTTCCCGGATTTGACTACCGACTTTGACATTTTCCTGGATTTACCCACTCACAGTGTGACGGGTGCTGTTAACAGAGCAGGACATGACTCGTTTGGACTGTTACCATAGTAGAAACAATTGATGCGACTTCCGATAAAGCAATTTTTAGCTCACCTAGCTAGAGCCAGGGTGAGCTTTTGTCATCATTTTGCGTCCGTCGTCCGTCCGTTGTCCGACGTCTGTCCGTCGTCCGTTGTCCGACGTCCGTTGTCCGGAGTCCTGTTTTTCAGGTCTGCGCTATATCTAAGATGGCCACCAGTGGAAAACGTTGTTTAACATTGGACCCTATGGGAAAACACATTCAAAGATCTCCTCTGAAACTGTAAAGCCAATTGGAACCAAACTTGGCCGCAATAGTCCTTAGGTAGTCCCTACAAAAAAGGGGATTTCAGGTCCGCGCTATATCAAAGATGGCTACGAGCGGAAAACATTGTTTTAACATTAGACCATATACGAAAACGCATTCAAAAATCTTCTCCTCTTAAACTGCTGAGCTGGTTGGCACCAAACTTGGCTACAATAGTCTTTGGGTGGTCCCCTACAAAAAGATGTATTTCAGGTCCGCGCTATGTCCAAGATGGCCTCCAGCGGGAGGCAGTGTTTTAACATTGGACCCTATGGGAAAACAAATTCAAAGATCGTTTTCACTTAAACAGCTTAGCCAGTTGGAACCACAATAGTCTTTGGATGGTCCCCTGCAGAAAAAGGAACCAAACTTAGACCCAACTGAAACATTTTTAAGGTCTTGTCCGCTTAGACCACTTGGCAAAATGGAACCATGGTTTAATTTAGATCCGTTAACAAAGACTGTCAATGTAAGCCAGGGTACATTTGAGCGATACATGCTCTTGAGAACCTCTTGTTATTGTCATAAATCAATACTCTTTATTACAGTAAAAATTACTTTTTCCAGAGTGGCAAAGATTGTTTCTACTATGATAATGATCTCATCGAATCGCACTTGTTCGATAGTTACACGTATAATAGCGAAGTCGGAAACTGGGGACAGACTTTCTAATGAACCACATCATTTTTTTTCAGCTCACCTGACTCAAAGGGTCAGTATGGCCTATTGCAATCAGCTTGCGTCCGGCGTCCGTCCGTTAACTTTTCACATTTTCATCTTTTCCTCTGAAAGTACAGAAGCAAATTCAACTAAACTTTACAGGAATGATGTATAGAAGATCTTTTGCAAAGTTTGCTCATTTCGTTCCGATCCTATAAAAAAAAACATGGCCGCCAGCACGAATCTTAAGTTTAACATTGGACCCTTTGGAAAAATTCACATTCTCATCTTTTCCTCTCAAACCGCTGAAGCAAATTTAACCAAAATTTACAGGAAGGATGTACTTCAGGTCTTTAACAAAGATTGCTCATTTCATTTCGATCCGATAAAAAACATGGCCGCCAACACGGAATATAGTTTAACATTCGATCCTATGGGAAAATCACTTTTTCATCTTCTCTGAAATCCATGAAGAAAATTCAACTAAACTTTACAGGAATAATGTGTTGAAGATCTTATACATAGATTGCTCATTTCGCTTCGATCCGATAAAAAACATGGCTGCCAGCACGGAGCATACATGTAGTTTAATATTCGACCCTATGGGAAAATAATATTTTATCTTCTCCACTGATATCCATGAAGCAAAATCAACTAAATGATGTATGGAAGATCCTTTACAAAGGTCGCTAATTTCGTTCCGATAAAAAAAACATGGCCACCAGGTCGGAACTTATAGGTTAACATTTGACCCTATGGAAAAATCCACATTCTAATCTTTTTCTCTGAAACCGCTAAAGCAAATTCAACCAATGTTTACAGGAATGGTGTACTACAGGTTTTTAACAAAAATTGCTCATTTTGTTCTGATCCGATAAAAAAATATATAGTGGCCTGCTCGGAACATAGTTTAACATCTTCTGTCGTATAAAAGTTACTTCAGACGTCAACTAGATTTCTAGCACTAGATTTGTGGCGTTGGTATGTTTGGTATATGTATCATGTCTTTCTATCCGTCTTCAGTTTTTCAGATTATTGTAACCATGTCTTTGCATTTTGATTTGTATTCTACATATATCTTATCCCTTTGTATTTTATTGTGCGTAAATTCATTCTGTCATAATAAAAAAAAATCGTAGATTTCCATTTCCTTTGGACCCAATTTTATCCATCTCCTCTAATAAATTTTTAATTGAATTTGTTGCTTGTTTTCTTCCAAAATTACAGCATTTATATCAGTATAAGAGGTCAAGAATCAATTAAATCAATGCCCAACTGCCCAAAATTTCTTTAAAAAATACAATGAAATAATATGAAGTAAATATGCACATGATACAAAGTTCCTATCAACACATGGTAGAACCAAGCAATTAATCAACGCTTTAATTGTTGTACTTCATCTTGAAGTCAACATTAGGCCTTCAATAGTGAGCTTTGTTTAACCCCAAAATTAATTCAAGACGCCCCCTTGCGTCCGTTTGAGCGGAATGGCTGGATGAGAATCTAATGGGCTTTGTAAGAGTTTACGTATTTCAGCCATATCAGGCCATAATGAGTTGACGAAAAGTGCCTATAACGGAGAAAGAATAAAAATTATCGGCAAATAGGAATGATATGAGTCGCAGACTTGTAGAGGGGAAACACTGTGACAACTAATCGCACATCAAGCTTTAGACCACATATCAATCATTTCTACATACGCAAGCGGAGAAATCATTGACGAAAAATTCCAATGAAAAGAAAAAAAAAACAAATTGATCGGCAGATAGGAAGTATAGATGGGTGTCAGACTTGAAAAGGGTGTGCGGTACAATTCATCATACCAAACCTTCAGACCAAACATCAAATGCCTTCTACATGCATAAGCGGAGTTCTAAACCCTTGACGAAAATTTTCAATATATATATATGGCTATAATGGAAAAATATAAGCTGAAAAACGGACAGAGGGGCAAACGGACGGATAGACAGACGGATGGACAGACAGACTGACAACGGTAGAACAGTTTACCTCTTAACTACGAAACGGTTGTATGAAAATTAAGGGGTGGAGACAATAGGGTAACGAGTTTTGATTGCCACAGGTAAAAGAAAGAAATGGGTAATTGCATTAAATCAGACCCATTGATTTAATTCATTTCTCGAGTAAAAAAGAAAGGATCTTTAAACTGCATGGAACTTTGATCTAGCATGCATAATTTGTCTACAATGGTTCGTGGTCTGACTTTTCCATATTAGGACCTCAATATATCGCAAATACAAAGTGTTCCCCTATTTAAGTATCAACTAACCGAAGTGCCAAATTGTCAACTTGATAGAGGAAATAAACTATACTTTTGGCATTATCCAAACATTGGTGTATAAATGCATTCATGGTTGTTTTATTTCTTAATTTTTCGTTATTCTTATGTATGTGAATTGATGAAATTGTCAAGAAAATTCAAACAAATAAAGACACATCACAGAGCAAGCACCTTTGCATTTAATTACACGTGAAATATTTTGCTGTAAAAGTTAGTTAACGATAACTTCAACCACGATAACCGATAGCAATTTAATTATTTCACCGTGTTGAAGGCCACATTTGATCCTTGCAATCGACATGAAAAAATGATGTTTTCTCTCCATTTAAACATATGTATGGCCCAATATTTTCTCAATAGTTTCTAGAACGAATGAAACATAAATGGTTGAGTTTATTTTGTTCCATTTTGGCCATATATTTGCATAAAACTGCGATAATTGAAGAAAATGTTTGTGTATTTTGACGAGTATCGGTTTAAAGAGGAGATTTCTCCCTTGTTTTAGAATAAATCTCAGTGTTATGTCTACTCTCTATTGCTTGTTAGCATGTGAGTGCAAATTCATCTTATTTACCATCAAAAATATAACACAGTTAATAAAACTCACCTTCTTCGTCGCACACCTGTTGTTTATTTTCTCTTTGTTTACAACCGGGTCAGCGATGACCACCGAGTTTGCGATCGCGGGTTAACCCAGGTGATATATATTATGATAATTTTCTGTAATGTCGATTTCTTATTGCATACGCATATTGCATAATATCGCATTAGTTCTGAAAATACTAAAGGAATAACACAAGCAATGTCTACGTGCCCTGATTATCATCTTTTTTCAGTAGTTAAAAATGTATCAAAATTATGTGGACCGTTTTTTATTTTGCAATACAAAAACAAAAACAGGCAAATTCCATTGAAGAAAATTTAAAAAAGGACAAAACATCCATTTCGTTCGGCAGAAAAAATTCAGACGGAATTCGATTTCATCAATCTATCACGATTCCTTTTATATCAAAGAATTATACTTGTAAATCTTTTTATTTTTACTGATCGAACAATTCTAGTGATTGACTGGTTTAATTAATTTTCTTACAATTTATGTCGATCTATTAAACTTTGTTTCTGGAAAAGAAAAAAACTTGGTCAGGTAACTATGAAAACTTTATAAATATTTCTAAATCGGTTTCTCTACAAAAAAGTAAGTAATCTTATTAATTGTATCCTACTTCAGTTCTTACGCGAATGACAATTCAAGCGTCGTCGCGATTAAAGCGTTCACGTAACCACTTATAGAACAGTGGCGATGTTATACGGACGATATTACGTGAATGATTCCTATACAAAAAATGTTCCATAATTGTCCTATTAGAATCCAAATAAATCACGGAGACTTCAGGTTATCATTAATATAGGGTCTGTAAGTCTCGTTCAATTTTGAAGCTTCCGGTTACAATATTTGTACCTGGGAGTTGAATTATTCACGACGATATATGACGTACCAAACAAAAAAATTGAACGTCATAATACAACAACGTCATGTTTTGGCGGGAAACGTTTTCGAATTTCAACTTAATCATGAAATCTCGTTGTCACATGACGAGACTTACAGACCATCTTGACCATTAAGGATGCTCACTCCTCAAGATTATTATATCAAGGATTTATAATAAATATTTTTATTCATTAGGATATGGATCATGCATCATTTTAAGGAAAAAATATTGATAGGTCAGTGTGGTTATTTTTTAGATTAAACGCCTGAAGTTTTTGGCGGCGAACCGAACTTCTCTAGACTTTTCATTCACTTTGCATTAAGGCAATCAACCTTTGAAATGCAATGAAGGAATATCAAGAATTTCATCTAATTTTGTCAGAAATGAAATAAAAGGGACAACAGGAAACACCTATAATGGCTGAAAATTATAATTACATGCCACAATCTGCCAGGGAAATAATACACATTAAAAACACAAATAAGACAAAAGACAAACGTAAACATCTATAGGAACTCAGGACAGCCGGACTTGGTACCGGCACTAGCAAAAGCCAGCGATAGGGTTAAACGGGCTTATGGGTACCCAAACCTCCCCGTTATCTGTCCCATTCCCCTATAGTATAATAAACATATGAAGTCTATTGAAGATGAAAACTATTATATTTTGAAAAGAAAAGTGGGGTCACTGTGCAAATTCTTTCAATGCATCATGATGGATAAAATAAGAGAATTCCGACAGTCAGAGATAGTTTCAAAAACCTGAGGAGTGACCATCCTTAATGTTGTTTATAACCCCTCGTTAACACTGGTGTTAAAAGTTAACAACAACATAAATGGCCAACACGCTGTAAAACAATGTATACTTGGGTCTCCGTGAATCGTTTCTCAAATTTATATTTCATGATGCATCCGAAAACGTTGCAAACTGACCGCCCGTTTTGTTTTCAGAATATCATTGATACATCTTTAATAGACTTCTGACAACATTTTTGATGATATTCTCAATTTCCCTTCATTGCATTTGAAAGATTTTTTACCTTAATTCAAAGTGAACAGGCGTTACATTTCGTACAGGATCAGGCAACGATATAGATTGCCACCCCAAAAATGATAAACACGATGTATATAGCCATATTTCTTGTGAAAACGGTATGTATAGTTTTTGGATCACGATATTGACTGACATATAAATGATACTTATAACGATGCATACAGCACTAGCGATAGCGAAATTGACTGAGGCATAAATGGTACCCTGTCTAACGAGGCTCTGGTATTGTTCATGTGCCAGTTTATATCAATGTCCCAAGAAAGTCAATAACTAACTTTTATAATGAAAATACAAGAAACTTATTTGTCATTGTCCATTTCTTTGTAAAATTAACAGTGCTAATGAACAAAACCTCTATAGAAGAAAATGATAGTTTTATTTACATAATATTTTACGAAAGGATATGGAGTAAGTCTTTTGTACCTAGGGGAGATATCTTAGTTACTGGTATATTATTTTCAGTAATAGAAGTAGTAAGTTGCCCATTATTGGAAACTCCTCCCCTGGAGATTGTTGGTCGAGGATGTCATGCAATAATAGCATTCCTGAGGAGAATAGCAGCTGGATCCATAGAATGTCATCGTACTAAACTTATGTTTATTGGACTTGGGCAAGCTGGGAAAACAACGTAAGCATGTTTAAGTTTCTATTCTTTCAGACATATTAAAGAAAATTTAACCAAACAGAATGGTGTATGGAAGCTTCTTAGCGATTATTGCTCATTTTCTGGATCTGAGAGAAAACATGGTTGCAAGCGGATAGCATAGTTTAAACATAGTAAATCATCATTTATCCCATCTGCTATTAAATCAATGAAGCAATTATTACACCACTTTATTAATACTCATGTCGGTTCATTGTTTTTGATCTGATAAAAAGTAATTTCCACTATCAAAGAATATTTTGAACATAAAACAAATGTAGCATTTTCATTGTATGCTGTGTAACAATCAAAGCAGATTTAACCAAACTGAACTGAATTGATGTACAGATAGGAAAAAGAAGGGGAACGGGGAATGTGTCAAAATGACAACGACCCTAAGGGGAGTAATAACAACTCAAAGCCATCATAAGATCTTCAATGAACGGTGAGGAAACCCCACACCCAACGGCAGGTTGGAGTTGGCCCCTAAATAAAGAGTAATCAAGTTATCATCCTAGACTCCCATAGACATAAAGTGAACTAACTAGAAAACAGACAAGACACACAATGGCTGTGTATTCATTACAACGATTGCTCTTTTTAATTTGATCTGACAGAAAACATAGCTGGCATAACTTAAATTAATGCTAGACCCTTTGGGGAAATCATAATTTTCGATCATTTACTATTGAAAAACTTTTTTAAAAAATTGAACAAACATTTGGAAAAAAATTTCATCATACATGATTGCGTCAGTTACGGGATCATTCGGAAGTCATGGAATTTGAAAAATACATGTAGAATAAATATAGATTAATACATGGGCATTTCCATATTGGCCTGGTTATCATCCCGAGACACATATTGGCCCGAGACGAAGTCGAGGGACAATGTGAGTCGAGGGATGATAATCAGGTCAATATGGAAATGCACAGTCATGTATTTAACTTTTTATTACATACTTCCGACGTTTAGAAATGCCAGGCCGATATGGACTGGAAGTCGTTTATTTGCACAGGCCAATATGGACCGGAACTCGTTTATTTTGTCTGAGATGCACGAGGAGCATAAAATAACCTATTATTTTCCCGGGGTGTGAATATATGGACAGTTTACTTCCGGTCATATTGATCATAAAAAAATGCTTGTGTTTCTACTAAGTATGTAATAAAGGTATTTAATTAAGTGTTATGGTATGAAACAAATTAAGTTTAAGTTATGGAAAAGTCATTGACGTTTATGAAAATTTTCTTAGAGTAATTATGACAGACATATTAATGTTTCTACAGATGAGGGTGTGGATGGGGTTAACCGTTAGCCGTTATTTGGCCGTAATTTACAACCGTTAGCGTAAAAACGGATATTTTTAACCGTTTACCGTCACAAAACTTTAATCGTAATTCGTAAAACCCGAAAATTATACTGCCGTTATCGTTATTATCTCATTTAAATTGCCGTTATTCGTTATTAATCTATCAAAATTTTGCCGTTATTTAGCTCTTATAAATCATTGCGGATTATTTTATGAAGTTTCACCGATTGTGGTTGTCGATTATTTTCCATGTTAGAAAATTTACATTGAATTTAACTAAAGAAGTGACCTAGCTTAATAGTTTTTCATTTAAAACCATAGTTATTGTAACGTGTACATTCCGTCTATCTCTCGTCTTTGTGGAATATATGATTGTATATTAGTTGACATTCTAGGCTTACGTCAAGCAAACTATTCATTCGAGCTTGCTTGTATTTCAAACTAGCTGTACTCTCATCGTTCCACCGTATTTTATACTAGTAAATGAACGTGTTGGAAAGACACCAAACTACACCTTTCAATAATAAGAATAAGAATAAGAATAAGATTATTTTATTCCAATTAAAGAGCATACAATATAAACAATGATTAACACTGATTTGTATACAAATATTAAAAAGAAAAGAAAACAACAATATTTTTATATGGGTTGGGGCAGAGCCAGAGAATTTTAATATATCTTATAGTAACTTATACCAATTCCATATTTACTTTTAAAAAATATACAATATATATCAATCTATATATCACTCACTCATAATTATATTTGAGTTTCTTCGTTTTTCCAAACCAGTATATATAAATTGTCCCAAAAGTTTAAGTAAATCCAAATCTTCATTTATAAAAAGCCAATTAAATTTAAGAGAATTATCTAAATGTCCAAAGTTGTCCATAATATAAATTACTATCTCTTTTCTGCATGAACATTTGTCAGACTCACAAGTATCCCGATGGCAAATATGATAACATTTACTAATACCTGCATTGGTAGTTCGTTTTGTTTCCATTAAGAAGCTGCATTTGTTTATTTAGTTATAATTCTTTACGCTGTACCAGATCATATTAGGAAAGCAAGTTATTTACAGGTGTGTTTACCGTTATGGTATTTTACTTAATCGTTAGCGTAAAAATGGTTAAAAAAATAACCGTTAACGTAAATTAAAGGAAATTTTAACCGTTAGTCGTTTTGCGGTGGACCCCATCCATACCCTCACAGATCCTATGTCTAGTATTTATGTAATTTGTATACAAGAAGTATATGTCTGGTCAGTTCAGTTGTAAAATAAATTTGTAATTACATGGGTTGTGTTACAAATGATGCGTTAAATGTTGTTCCATTGCTTATCTTTATAGTCCATGGGCTAGATATGGCTACCGTGCACCCCCCCCCCCCCCCACGGACCCATCCCCATAATTTTTTCTAAAGTCTTTTATATGTCTATTTTGAGATTTTACATGTTAACAAGCAAAATGGACGATCTACTTTACTATGCCCGTAGTGAAGACACTAACACCGAAAACAGAATGTATTACAATAACGACGACTATCAACAGGATGTAACCAGCAATACTTCATAACTAATGAGTTTTGACTGTATCCAATTTCACATATTTTTCTTGTTTGTTGTTTTCTTTAATAACCCAATATGTCTTGTGAAATGTCTTTTTTTTCTCTCTGTCTTTTTTTCGTAATTCATTATTTATTGCTTATGCCGAATTGTTAAAACTGTTAGAAATTAACAAATACTATTTTTCCTCACAACCTGTATTTTGTTTTATTTACTTGACCTATACATTTGAGCCCCTAATTGAACTTAATGTTTATTGAGCTACCCCAACCTATACTTACTTTTGTGCTATTTTGAATGCATTTGATTATTTAATTATCCAATATTGTCTAGAAAAGCAAACCGATTTCTGGATTCCCGGTTTCTTGCCGACTTCAAAAACAAATTTGTGTCTAGCTTGGTTTAAGTCAAGGTACTCGTCAAAGCACGGTGTTTCAAAAACCCATGATCAAAACAAGTTGATTACCAATCAAGCCATCCGTATGTCGCATGGTACAGCTAATGACTCAACTATTGGCATACATTTTTGAGTTAATGGGCGTTTGCCTGGATGGCTTGAACACTAGTGCCATATGAGCTGCCATCCAGACATACCCCCATTTCTCAATTATGTTATGTTTATTTATAAAAAAAAAATTAGTATTTCATTACATACATGTATTCCCTTGAGAGGAATATAAATTTGCTACAATTCATTATGGTGGTGTGATGGTGTATATCTTCTTTGTTATATTTTATGGTGTAGATGTGTATATGTTGTATTGTACTTTATGTGTTGAATGATTACCTTCTTCATGATATTATGTGATGTATGTGTATATACGTTTTTTTTACACTTTAAATTTGTTTTGCATGCAAATATTATATATTTTGTTTAATCTTATGGTTGTACCGTTGTCAAATACTGCGTTTAGGGGGACTTAGTAACATTATCGATGACAATATCAATACTAAAATTTTTTGTATATACTATATGCCTAATGACTATTGTCGTATCAAATTATTAGTTGTTTATCCTGTGTTATTATCACATGTTTACATATATAAGCATTTCCCGTTAAATTTGAAGTTTTCTACATTCATCAAGGACTACAAATTTTTGATAGTCTACTTTAAATTATTGAGTAAGAAGCAACAAACTACATGTACTTTTGCACGGGAAATCATGCAGTTTTATTTTGCTCATTCCGATGTGCATGACATATTTTGTAGGTAAACAAAATGAATAAAATAATCGAGTCCACCTAACAGATCAGAGATCAGGTTGATATTTCTAAATCAACTTATCAAATAGACTGGTGTCTTATTCGCTATTACATACTCAAGTAAACAACTAAGAAATTTTTATGGTTTTATTCTGTGTATTTGCCAGAGATCTGGATTTCAAATAAAAAATATGAAAATTGATATCCTGGGAACCTCTAAATTAAAAAAAAAAAATCCCACTTTTTTAATACTATTTCAGTCATGACAAGTCTGTATCTTCAAACCATAATGACTGTTCTGTATATACTTATTATTTTTTGTTTATCTACGACATGCTTAATTTTGAAGTATTGTCTGTTTTGGATTCTGTGTGATGTGTGTGGTTTCTTTCGAACTGAATGGACTTATGATTTTATGTTATCTGTAAGCTTGTATCTAAAACCCATTGGGTAATTCTTTAGAGTCATACAGGGCTGCCATAGGTCTATTCAATCGATGTAAGAGGAATCAAACGGGAATTTTTAAACATACTAAATGCTGTTATAAAGACTAGTGTGAAGCTAGCCCACAATAACAGCCGACAATAACCGCTAGCCGACAATAAGCCAGCCCACAATAAGAAAGGATGCGTTCGGTCAATTTCTTGTAAATTTGGATACAGATCAATAAAAATGATAAAAGAATAAAGATTTTAATTAAAATAATGGTAGATATATATTCTATTGATTCTTAATTAAGCCAGCTGATATGGTGCTCTCTTGGAGGTCCGCGCTATGTCCCGTTCTATTAATACTTACGAATTTTATATCTTAAGGTGTTTACTTTGCATTCGACAGGACAGATTCTTTAAAAAAAATAATGTGGTGTTATTATGTAAAAAAAAAAATGGTTATTATGTACAAAATTACTGAGACTGATTTACCAAATTTTTACTTGAGTGTCGTCTAGCTGTCCAAATACAAAGTAAAATGTAGTTAAAAACACGCATACTAGCATACTATTCGCTTTCGCAAAATGTTCATTGTAACTAAGATCACTGCTTTTTGAATTTCAGTGAGGAGGTGGGGGATTTTGTAATGGTGCCAGTGAAAAAAAAGTTTTATCCTAATTGACATGAAAATAAATAATTTAATTTTGATCTGTAGAATAAAATTTTTATTGAAAATAAAAAAAAAAAGCTATTACATGTACCTACCTGCCATATAATGTCCGACTTTGCGAAGCCTCTAGCAAGGGCCAGCCGACATTAGCCAAGT
>MJUU01032991.1:0-11127 GCA_002080025.1 Modiolus philippinarum | reverse complement strand
AATTCTGGCCAGCGGTTTCTGAGGAGTTGCGTCCACAAGATTTGCCATTGTATAACAATGTGGAAACAAGATCTCCAATTGTATAGTATTGCTAAAAATGGTCAAAGCCCGGCACCTGAATAGGTTTTCAGGGGCTTTGGCTACAGAGCTGCCGGGCGCGTCCCCAGGTGGTGGATAGGGGAATGCCCTGTCTTTGCGGGGTAGTCAGGTCATAATACGGAAAGCCTGACCGCGAACCATTGTAGCCAAACTGTGTGGAGAAACGCCACGCTCCATGCAGTATAAAGACCCCTTCTATATTTCTCTAAAGAGAGCAGACGCACTGGGTGTCGTATAGAAGGCTAAATTTCCTGCCCCTACCCATTTCTCCCCTTTTCCAGTGGCAATCAAAAGTCGTTGCCCCGGTTGTCCCTTCCACCTTTATTTCTTTCTTCTTTTACTTACAATTTGTTTTGAATTGATTAACTTGTTCTCGTCCTGATATAGCTGAAATATTGCTCATTGGACGTTAAACTCTAAATAATCAATCAATCAATCCCATAACTCCTATAAAAACTGACGAATCAAAATGGCGGTGCGATATGATCTAGTACATATAGTGACTAACAATCCTACAAAATTTGAACAAAATCCAATACACGGTTTCCGAGGAGTTGCGTCCACAAGATCTCCAGTTGTATAGTATTGGTAAAAATGGTCAAAGTCCCATAACTCCTATAAAAATTGACGAATCAAAATGGCGGTGCGATATGATCTAGTACATATAGTGACTTACAATCCTACAAAATTTGAACATAATCCAATACACAGTTTCCGAGGAGTTGCGTCCACAAGAAAGTGTGACAGACAGACGGACGGACGGACGGACGGACACACGGACGCAGACCATTACTATGTCCCACCGTCGCGGTGCGGCGGGGGCCAAAAAGATATATTCTGTGTACCCTTCAAATTGAGCACTCTGTGTCCTCAAGTACACAACTTTAATGTATCTTACCTAAGCTACGACAAACTTCTACATCTTCAATTAAATCCTTAGATAATACCCTTATTAATTACAATACATACCATATAGTTTCTTTTCTCATTAAAGAATGGATACCTATACATACTTTACTCGTGTTGGAAAATGGGAGCAACTAACACCGAAGTCGGTTTATCAGTAAACAGAAATTTGCTTATATTCTATATCATTTACCAAGACTACATGCATAGCCGAAACGTCTCGAAATCACATTGATCAGGTTCAAAAGCATCTGTTTCTCATTTATACCAAGCCTCTGTACTCAGGCTCTTTGTTGTTTGGATTGATGTTTTCTTACATCCGCCCACTGCCAGAATTCCCTTCCTGCTTCCGAATTGGTGCAAAATGAATTGAAACAAAAGAAGAAAACACTGCAAGTGATGAAAAGTCAGCAAGCGAGCAGTTTCCCCAATTGTCGCAAATCAGCGAAGTTCGCCATTACCTAAAACATACTTGATTACGCTTGCATAGAGAAGCCGGTCGCTATCTAGTACAGTGTCCAAGAAAAAGTTTAAGACTTTACCAATAAATGTTTTTGATACATTATGGTTCGTTGTAAATTCATAAGATTTAAAAGGTTTTATAAGTTATCCTATTTTTAAATTCTTTTCAAAAACGGCGTTTGCAGACGAGCCGTACAATGTAAATAAGTAAGGCCAATTCTTAGCTCTCCAACGCTGGAAGTACATGCGCACCTATCAAGAAAATGTAAACATTGAAAGACGGACTGAGAAAATGAATATGCTTAGACTTTTTAAATGAAATGATGTAAGTATAAACAAAAAAAAACGACCAAAAGTCTTGATTATAATAAGAGATGCATACAGCTTAACGAGTTACAAGTTACTATGCTTCCATACGTAACATAACTTGTAAAAATTATAGCGCACTGCGGTAAATATTTATGAATGACCCGAATCTACATTTTCATGTTTTTATATTTGTAAGAACTGCATATGCTTTCAGTCTAAATTTATCATGTCTTTTGAAGGAAATTTTCAAAGGAAATAATTTGAACTTGACGATTAGTTTCTCACAAACTACTGCAAGACACGAACTACGTTAAGGCGTAATGTGATGTCTATTTTTTTCGTCCATTTACAAGAAGCATCATCAAAGTTTCTCACAAACTACGTTAAGGCGTAATGTGATGTCTATTTTTTTCGTCCATTTATAAGAAGCATCATCAAAGAATAAATCAAAAGCGGTGTAATTACACTGTAAACAGAAAAAAAAAAGTATTATCTACTCTATAACACAGCCCCATGAATGTTGTAATGTTGAAATTACGAAAGCTGAAACTCAGGACTTCGGTATTCAAGAAATATTAATGGCTATTGGATAAGGCAAACCAACAAATACGTGAAAAAACGAAGGAATCAACAAAACACAATCTTTCAGATAAGCAAACATGTGTGCGTTTTTGTCAAATGTACATCCACTCCATATCTCTTCATTTTTTCTATTGTCTTATAAAACTGCATTGAAAAGATCAAAACTAATCGAAAATTTTTCAGTCAAAACAACAAAAGACATGATAAATTGCATGATAAAGGTAAACAAACATCACTGTGCCTCTCTCAGCATATGATTTATTCCCGTAAACAATATGTTAAGAATTGACGGACGCGGAAAAATAATACCAGCGCGAGTCACTGCACTTTGTTGCTTTAAGTGAGCCTGTTTACGAAGAAAAAAAAACAAAAGAAAGAAAAAATCCAAAGCGTGTAAAATATGAACTTGAGAGTAAATGAATCGTCCCATAAATGTGCCCTTCCCCAAGACATTTAAGCATTGTTTACGTCAAAGACGGCATTGTTGTTTTCTATTCTCAAAATTTACCCTGGCAAAATGACAGAGAAGCCTTGGCACGAAAAAGGTTAACAGCAAAGGACAATGACAGTGCCGTAATTAACATATCACAAGTAATATAAATTACATAAGCTAATTATGTTCGATCTTTTTATTGCGAGTTTGAATATCAAAGTATATTAAATATTTTGTAATCTTTTCCTAATTATTTTCATTCATAATTCATCTTACATTGTAATCATTACTGTACATAGTTGTGTAGCTTTTAAAACGATCTGTATACAAGGAAAATTAATTTTGTTGTTCTATGTACATGGGGCCCGTTGTGTAAAGTAAAATAATTTTGTGGGTCTGTGTACATAAACAGACACACAACCCTGACCCAAACAGGCGTCGACTGCAATTTTTTTCTGAAAGCAAAATAGAAGGAGCTCAAACTACTATTTGATGAATTTTCATGACATTGGCATTAATAGCATGGAGGTCTACATCAAATTTAGAAATTTGAAAGAGCCTAGTATAAGTGCAGTCCATATAATTACCCCAAAATACCCAAAACTACCCAAAAACTGCCCCAAATTACCCCAAAACTGCCTTTAAACACAATTAAATAACCACAGTTAATAAGATTTAAATAAATTTTAATTTATAAATCAGTTTTTATTCAATGAAAAAGAAGAAATTACTGTAGGATATATGCTTTTTGATATATCTTGTATACAACGAAGTGATGTTGAACCCCATTACTTTCGAACATATACGTTTTTATTATATTAAAATGATTTGAATTATAATGCTTGTCTGTGGAAATAATATTTTCAGCATTTTACATCTATTTCAAAATAAGTAAGTTCAAGTGTATTGGTTTGATGTATCCTCAACACAAATACACCGTAACTGAAGAAACATTCTCCAGACTGCGGCAACAAGGTAAATTATTAGTTCTGTGTAGAATAAATATTAAAACATGTACACTAGTAGTGTGAGTTCTATTTGCTATCTGAAAATACGAAATAACGGACTTGGATATTTCTTACATGGAACTTTTCAGATGTCCATTTCAATACACAAGACATGTTTAATTTCTATCAAAAATTGTCATTAAAACGGGTTTACAAAAACAATTCTTGACCAAAAACAATAAAAAGGTAATAATATTGATATTTTTTGTTTCAAAAAGGTATATTATACATTGTTTTGTGTGTTTTTGGGTAGCTTTTGGGTGTTTTTGGGTAAATCTATGGACCCATATAAGTGTTCTGGTAAGAAACCATTCTCTTTATCGCACATCCTGGTTATTGATTTTTCCCTGGGGTGAAACATTGAGAAGTCAAAAATGAAATTCCTTGCATATATATTTGCAAAATAAAAATATGTGTTTCCGGGTCACTTTAAATTCACTAAAATCCAATTACATTCTCATTGGAATCATTCCAACATGAAATAAACAGACCCAAATTTTTAGTGCTGTAATGGAAAACGGAAGGCAAAATCTAGAAGCCTTCCGAATGTTCACCCCAGAACCAGTCCATGTAAATTTAAATGCTGACATTTTACTGGTCATTACACTGATGTGACATCACATCGATAAAGAGAATACACTTAAAACATTTACAATAGTTCCTGAAAAAGGTTAAAATAAAGTGAAAGTTTAGAGTAACTGATGTACAACAGATGCATAAAAAATGGCGTTTTCAATTAAAACCGGTAAACCGCTACAAAAATCTTCCAATATTTCTCTTCCTAGGGCAATTTGTAATGTTATTGGTACTCTAAACCACCAAGACTCAAAATCTAATTCTACACGACACCTTAGCAACAGATACACAGAATCCTTTCAGAACGACTCCCACTAATTTCAAACCTGAACTAGTCATTCTTGAAGGTATGGTCATAATCATTGTGCTCCAACTTAATATTTCATGACCAAAAAAACTACTTGATTAGCCGCTGGGTTTTGCCACATCTTAAAGCTGGTACTAGAGAAGTTCACATTTCATTTGATAGACTTGATGCACTTGGTGAAGACTGTGAGTCCATACTCAAAGATCTGGAAAGGAAAGAAGAGACATTATAAAGCGAAAATCTAAAACATTTGAAAATCTGCAATTGTAGATCGTTGATAGATTAGAGTTTAACGTCCAGTAATATTTCAGCTATATCAGGACGAAAACAAGTTAACCAATCAAAAAATATAAAAAAAAAAAAACAAAGGTGGAAGGGACAATCTGGACAAAGAGTTTTGATTGCTAAGGGAAAAGGGTAGAAATGGGTAGGGGCAGGAAATTTAGCCTTCTATACGAGTCCCAGTATCTCTGCTCTATTCAGACATTATTTGGGCGGGACATTCCCATGTACACCAACTGGGAAGCACCCGGCAGCTCTGTAGCCGGAGCCCCTGAAACCTACATTTGAAGACAGAAGTAGTTAACTATGGGAAAAAATCTACGGTTTTCAAAAATCACCTTTTTTTTTTGAAAACGTGTTTTTGAAAACCGCAGATTTTTCTCCATATTAACTACTACTGACGGGACTATAGAACAAACAAACATGTAAGATTTGTTATTCACTACGGTTGAGACGAGTAAAACGGTCTAGATTTCACTCACATTTTTACGATGTTTACGGATTAAACATCTCATAAGTAAAACAAAAATCTTATAGGTTTTGCTTCGTTCTAGACTCTGCTTTAAAAAATTTAAGACACGACTCGTAAACTCTATCATTTTTATATAAAAAGAAAAATAATATTCTAGTAATATAAAATGTTTAGAGGAACACAGTTCTGTGATCGATATGAGTATTGTAACTTTTTACTAGACACTCCCATAAGAACTCCACAAAATGGACAAGCACAAGACAAAACGGACTACAAATTTAGTATAAACGACAGGGCTTCGTTTTATGACTGGTATAATGGGTATTTTTTAATTAAGTTTAAAGTAGATAAACTAGCTGACGGAGCAGCACCGGACAACGACACAGTATCTGTTATTTCAGATGTAACAAATTTTCTTAGTCAAATGACAGTCCACCAAAACGGAAAAACAGTTTACGACTGTAATAATTTATCTCTAGCAAATCACGTCAAATCATTGCTTAAGTTTTCAGACGGATATGTGAGTAGTGTAGGCAAAAACAGCTTTATTTACCCTGATACTGATGCAACCACTGCTGATAATACAGGATTTGCTGCGAGAACAACGTTAGCTGATGCAAGGAAAGAAGTAACGGGGGAAATACCATTAAATAGATTTTCTTTCTTTGCCTCGCTGGAACGAAATCTTTTACCCCCAGCACAAATGGGAATAACCGTAGAAATAAACAACGACAATTATTTATTACACAAGGCTGATGGCGCTGATGATGGAAGAGTTGTAATTACACATTTTGAACTTGGGATTCCTAGACTTAAATTAAATTCTGTTGGTTTAACAAATGTACTTCAAAATTACATGAAACCAAGACGATGGACATACTTAAGAGAATCCATTCACACCAATACCTCGAGTCAATCTGTTGAAGGGTCGTATCGTATTACAACAGGAATAAAACACCCGAAACACGTTATCATATTCTTACAAAGAAACGGGAAGAATAATGATCAAGAACAAAATCCTCTGTTACTCGACACTTTCAAAGTAAATGCAGCAAACACAAATTGTACCTTTCTGACAGCAAGATTAGAGGTTGGTTCTGGTATCTTTTACCCGGAAACAGAATATAGTTCGATCAAATCAGCAGAATCTTCAGGGATGCCTGTAATTTTAAACCCAATGCAAGCAACGACTATGACACAGGGAACATGCTTACCCTTAGCAACTTCGGTTCCTTGTATGGATTAATCTATTTTGATTTGACTTACGTAGACGAATCGGTGAGTATGGACAACACATCTTTGACGTCACATTAGAGATTAAATCAGGCTCCAGCCGCTGCCTACCGAATCTTTGCCCTTGTACTGAACGAAGAAGATATAATTTTAGACACAATTGGAAACGACATAATAATTATCTAGACTTAATAAAAAATGAGTACCGCAGGTAGTAAATACGTTAACTATAGTCTTGGTTTATCCGAAGGTCAGAGAAAGAATTTAGCTAAAGCATACAAAAACACATCTTGTTTAACATTAAAACTAACAAACAACCAATTAACAGGTGACTTTCCTATGGCGCTAACACAAACACAAATAAATAAAATACAGAAAGCGAAGGCCTCTGGTACTGGGGGTTTGACAAAACAATCACAAAATGGAGGTTTTCTTGGAGCACTTGCTAAACTTGCACTTCCGGTCATAAAGACAGTGGCATCTAAACTGTTACCTGCCCTTGGCATCGGAGCGGCCTCTGCTCTAGCTGAAACCGGGGTGAAAAAGGTACTTGGTAGCGGTTTAACAGCACACGTACCACACAATAAAATAACCACCCTCTTACACAAACCCTACGTTGACCACCTAACAAAAACACAGAAAGAGCAATTGAAGTCAGCACTCAAACAAAAAACAGGAACTGGTCTTAGAATCACAAAAAGACAACAAACCGGTGGATTCCTTGGTATGTTAGCCAGTTTAGCAGTGCCGTTACTAACCGGTTTATTAGGCAAAGGACTACAAGTTGAACGCCCGGGTAAAGGACTACAAGTAGACAGCGTACGCAAACCCTACGTCATGCAAAAAAAGTGCCTACGGCAGACGTTTGAACCGCTAACTAACTTTGATATTTTTTTTCATCTTCCGCTCTGAAACCACTGAAGCAAATTCAACCAAATTTAATAAGAATGATGTACTAAAGGTCCTTAACAATGATTGCTCATTTCGTTCCAATCCGGCAAAAAACATGGTCGCCAGCACGGAACATGGTTTAACATTGGACCCTATGGGAAAATCACATTTTCATCTTCTGATCTGAAACGGCTGAAGGAAATTCAACCAAATTTTACAGGAAGGATGTACTAAAGGTTCTAAACAATGATTGCTTGTTTCCTTCTGATGTGACAAAAACATGGCCGCCAGCGCAGCACTTGGGTTTAACATTGGACCCTATGGGAAAAATCACATTTTCATCTTCTGCTCTGCAACCACTGAAGCAAATTCAACCAAACTTTACAGGGATGATGTACTAAAGGTCCTTAACAATGATTGCTCATTTCATAAAAAAAGGCCGCCAGCACGGAACATGGTTTAACATTGGACCCTATGGGAAAATCACATTTTCATCTTCTGCTCTGAAACGGCTGAAGCAAATTCAACCAAACTTTACAGGAATGATGTATGGAAGGTCCTTAACAATGATTGCTCATTTCGTTCCAATCCGACAAAAAAAACATGGTCGCCAGCACGGAACATTGGACCCTATGACAAAAATCACATTTTCATCTTCTGCTCTGAAACGACTGAAGCAAATTCAACCAAACTTTACAGAAATGATAGTTTTCATTATCTTCTCTGAAACTATTCAAACAAATTTAACTAAACTGTAATGGAATGGTGTATTGAAGGTTCTTTGCAAAGATTACTCATTTCAATAGGATCAGACTAACAACACTTGTGCCAATGGAGAACATAGCTTAACATTAGACATCATTAATAAAATATATCTGTTTTGGTAATGCATAGCATAGAAGCATTTTGTCAGGTGAGCGATACAAGCTCAGTCTCTGAGCCTCTAGTTTCTTATAAGTATACGTGGAATCACTGTTTGCCTATATAAGTAAACTATTTTTGCTGTAGTAGTGCGACAGGAGGCTTTATTCATTGAGCTAGCCTCAGCTTAGCAGCGAGCACTCTTTGACCCATCTTTCTAAATTATGCTTTGTCCTATTTTCTTTTTCAAGATAGTAGCTCTCAAGTTAGTTAGTCTACCTGTTTGGGGTTTTATTTGTATGTTTATTATACTACATATAGGGAAAGGGGATAGTGACACGAGAGGTTTGGGTTAACCAAAAACAGATTTACCAAACCGCTAGTTTTCGATAGTGCCATCACAGTCCGGCCATTCCGAGTTGCCATCATTTTTTACATTTGTCTTTTATCCTTTATTTGTGTTTTATGGTGAAGTTTCCTTGTTGATTGTTAAAAATAATAATAATAATAAAATCTTTATTTAATGAGGGTAACACAGTTAGTATACCAGTTAAGCCTGTGATTGTAATTTTTGGCCATTGTAAGTGTCTACTGTTATCTTTCGTCTGTAATTTCAGGCTCATTATATTTTCTAAGTAAAATAATTAATTTGAAGCCCTGTAATTATTAGAAATTTTCAACTCTTAAATTTACCTTGTGAAGTTTTGCCTTTAAACTTTCAACGTCCCCCTTTAAGATATTTACATCTTTAGTTATTAGTGATAAAATGTAACAGCATTTGTTGCAGCTGACACAAGGCTTCTCCTGTAGATTCATTTTTCACTATGAAAGTATCCCCTTCTTCATTCGCAAAATAGTCATTGTCAGTGCAAAATTCCTCATAGTTGTTAAATGAAGCTGACCCAAAACCGATGCCCGTTACAAAAAGAGTTGCCATTGTTACTGTAATAAGTGGTGAATGAAGTGCTTGCTGGCTTCAATGTATCTCCATTACAGTTGACTATTAGTATACCGATGAGCATTACATGTAGTCATTTTAGTGAATGTAGGAGATGTTGGTGCCAAGTTCCCAGTTTACCATAATGTTTACCATAATTGATTAAACTGTTGACTTGGATAAGCGTTGGTGCCGGGTTCCCAGTTGAGTTACAAGGGGTCAAAGGGGCCAAAGTTGCAAGTTTTCTAAATATGTAAAATCAATCAATCTTGTTATATTTCACAGAGATTCATAAACAGGTACAGAAAGCATTACAAAGGAAACAGATAACAATACATAGAGAGGACTGGCCGATTACTAATACACTATCGATTCGTTTCAACGACAGCATATATACAGACACGCAATGCCATTCAACTTGCACTCATCTACACACACATACTTCTGACAGTCAAAGAAATGCTTCTTCCAAACACACAAGCTTTACTGCTCTCTTTAGACAATCGAAGGAGTCTTTATAGTGCATGGAGCGTGGCTTTTCTCCACACAGTTTCGCGGTTAGACTATCCGTATTATGACCTGACTACCCCACATAGACAGGGCATTCCCCTATCCACCAACTGGGACGCGCGCAGCAGCTTTATAACTGGAATCCCTGAAAACCGATTCAGGTGCCGGGCTTAATATGGATGGGGCACATGTTGGAAGCGATTTTGACTGCTGCCAGGAATCAAATTCCCGTTTCATAGAACTTTGTAAGTTTTCACCTTAAGGATGATGAAGATAATTTTGTTTGCAAAATCTTGACTTCCATCAGATGGCTTGATCTGACAATTGGTATGTAGCTTTGTAAATATTTAATACAGGAGTTTGTCTTTTAATCCAGTGTGGAGTTGGAAAAACATTCCCCGTGTTAGAGACGTATGCACTTTGTTTTTCTTAGATATGGTGTACTTGTACATGAGATTATATCTCATATGTACACGATGTTCAACAACTATTTTCTAAATTTATGTGAATTTTAAAATCGTAGTTTTGTCCATAGCTATATTTGATATGACTTATAATACGGATTTTGTTTGGTTTTATGCATTGTTAGCATTTTTTGAATTCGTGGATTTCCTATGTTTATGTTCAAGTGCTGCTGATGAAGAATAAATTTCCGAAATGGCCATACAGGGACAACAGGAAACACCTACAATGGCTGAAAATTATAATTACATGCCACAATCTGCTAGGGAAATACACAGGGAAAACACAAATAAGACAAAAGATAAACGTAAACAACGATAGGAACTCGGGACAGCTGGACTTGGTACCGGCACTAGCAAAAGCCAGCGGTAGGATTGAACCGGTTTATGGGTACCAAAACTTCCCTTTTTTCTGTCCCGTTTCCCTATTGTATAGTAAACATACGAATAAAACCCAATACAGGTAAACTACTAACTCCATGAACATTAAACATTTTTCAAATTAAAGAGTATTGACACTTGCAGAACTTAAAAACTTACCCTGTCGATTGCACAAAAAAAAAACAACAAAAAAAAAGAAAAAAAAAACAAAAACAAAAAAAAAAAACATTACTTTGAGTGCTACATGTCTTGTTATCAGACAGGAATTATTTCCATAGGGCAGAACTGTGACTGGACAGACACACGAGGTCATTCCCGGCAGGGATTCTGGATAAAATAACTTCCGAGTCTTTAGTCGTTATTATTCAAGTATAAATAACAAAATACCGAAGTTACTGTTAATTTTATTTTCTGCATA
>MJUU01032990.1:0-18526 GCA_002080025.1 Modiolus philippinarum | reverse complement strand
GACTGGTCATACCATTTGGGAGGAGATATTTACGTCATTATCAAAGCACCTCAGTAAACAATTTGAATGAGGAAGTATTTCTTTTCTAATGGAGAATAGACATCAGGAGTGACCTTTACATCATATGAATGTACCTAACTGGAGAAAATTATATCAGTGTTTAAGGACACAGACCCAGAACTTAAATGAAAGTACATAAAATTACCTGCAGACCTAGATATAAAGAGGGTGGACATACGTGTGACGGAAAACCAGCACTGAAGACAGAAAATAAAATAGACATAAATGTGAAGACAGAAAATTAGAATGTTACCATGATTTTAAAAAATAGGAAATAAAATATGAAAATGTATCCACAATTCTTAGCGTTCATTATGGCCTATAGTGTTTTAATATGGAGGACTGATAGCAAAATAAATATAAGCAAAAAAATAATAAATAAATAAATTATTCATAAATAAATAAATAAATAAATAAAATACAGAAAAAACAAATCTGCATGCTCCCCGCTCACTTCAAAGTCGACCCGCAAACCGCACTGAGACACACAATAGTTCCCCTTGTAAATACGGCGAGCTTTTAATTGGGTTATATCAAAGACTCTGGACTTCGGGCTCCAATCTTTGAAATATAGGACTCAGGGCTCCAAAACTATGGTTCAAACACAGGAACCGCGGGCTCAAACACTGGGTGCATCGGGCTCCAACTTAAGGATATCGGGCTCCACTCACTGGGCTACGGGCTGCACTCAACGGGCTCCGTGCTCCAAGACAAGGACACGGCTCCAAAGCTCTCTGAGAATCTGTAGCCCAGTTAGTGCAGCCTGGATCCCTGCGATTGGAATCCGAGGCCCTGGTGTTGGAGCCCGGATCCCTAGTGTTGGCGCCCGGAGCCCGTGTGTTGGAGCCCGGAGACCTTATGTTGGAGCCTGGAGTCCCTTGTTCCAAAAGGATTAAAGCCAGGGGCCCCTGTTATTCCTATAATTTTATTTTACGAAAACGCTACAAGAAATGCAAAAATATTTTGGGGCTCGGTTGTTCACTTTGAAACACAGAAAAAATAAATGTGTAAACAGACAAAAAAAAATGTGTAAACAGACAAAAAAAAATTATCAAATTTTAATTATACAAGTAGTCATCGTCAAATTTGCCGAAACAAATTATCGGTTTGTGGTTTAAAGGTATTTTTTTTATTTTACACCTTTTTGAAAGCAAAAGGGATAGGACACAAGTTATTCATCATAAATAAAATAAAAATGATAAAAGTTCACAAAATAACGACAAACAAAATTATTGATATCATAAATCTGGGATTAGGATATAACAATAGAAAATTAAAAAAAAACAACAACAACTAGAGGAAATCTGGAAGGGAACAGAAAGAAGAATGTGATAAATGCTTTTTTCAGTAGATTTTTGAGAAAATATCATAAAATTCTTTATACTGTTTTATTTCAGGTGTAAGCTCTAAAGGGGCGAATAAAGTCTTTTGAATAATCCTTTCAAAATTTTTGCCGATTTTTTTTCATGATTTTATTTGTGAGATTTTGTACCCAATGGTTCTTTGGAAAAAAATGGTTTTCACTGGACAGACGAAAGAATGCCAGTACTTTAATTTAATATTCATGATAAAACGGTATTTTTTTTTTGAAAGCAGAATTAATTTCTAATCCGATTTCAGAGATAAAATAGTACTGTTAAAACTAGGAGAGCAAATAGTACTGTTAAAACTAGGAGAGCAATCACGTGCTAATCAGTCATGTGACGTTAAGAATCACAATCATGTTTAAACCTCATCATCATAACGACGTTTGCACATCATATAATGACAACACGACCGGATATAATGAAGTGTTAAAACACCACATCATATAATGTTGAATCGACATCATATAATGGTGAATGCACACCATATAAGGTAAAACCGACATCTTATAATGTTGAATCGACATCATATAATGATGAATGCACATCATATAATGTCGAATGCACATCATATAATGTTAAAACGACATCATATAATGTTGAAAGCACATAATATAATGTACAATGCACATCATATAATGATGGTTGCACATCATATAATGTTGAATGCACATATTCATATAATGTTGAATCCACATCATATAATGTAAAATGCACATCGTATAATGGTCGTTGCACATAATATAATGTCGGTTGCACACCATATAATATTGTTTCCACATGATATAATGCAAGTTGCACATAATATAATGTCAATGTCGAATGCACATCATATAATGTTAAATAGACATCATATATCGTTAAATGCACATAATATAATGTTGGTTGGACATGATATAAAGTAAAATGCACATCATATAATGTTAAAATCACATCATATAATTACGAATGCACATCACATAATGTTGATTGCACATCATATAATGGTGACTGCACATCATATAATGGTAAACGCACATCATATAATGGTAAACGCACATCATATAATGGTAAACGCACACCATATAATAGAAAGTGAACATAATAAGACAGTTTTGGCGTTCCATACAAGTCATTTGTAACTGTATCAGAGGTGTGAGTACTTTTATTTTCCTGTTTTATTAAAATCCAAGTTGCTGAAATTTCAGAAATAGGCTACTTTGGTGGAAGGTCTAACATTGAAAATTTGTTGAAAATTAGTACATTTCAAATAATCAGGGCCAATCAATGTGTAAGATATACTGTCCATGAAAAAGAAAACCTGGTTTGCTGTCACATTGACAGCTTCCTCTTGTTTTTTTTTTTTTCTTCTTTTTGTTTTGTTTTTTTGTTTTTTGTTTTTGTTTTGTTTTGTTTTTTTTTGTGTTTTTTTTTGTTTTGTTTTGTTTTGTTTTTTGATTTTTTTTTTATGAAACGAAATGAGTAATCTTTGTTAAGGACTTTGTACACATTATTTGTTTTCCCGTGTTCTTATTTTTGCCATGTCTCCGGACATTGATTTTTGTAATGACCATATTCCTTCGGTATTCTACTGCCTTGTTTCCTGTAAAGTTTGGTTGAATTCGCTTCAGTGCTTTCTCAGATGAAGGGTGAAATATGAAAAGATGACGTACGCCGGACTCCAAGTGATGGCATAGCTCACGCTGACCTTTTGAGTCTGGTGATTTAAAAGGGTTTTCAAACATAAATTGGATTCTTGCTTTTCGAGAAGCGAAGAATGACATGTTATTGAAAACAGTAAAGATCTAGAGCTTACTTATGGTTCAAAATCTTAGTGACCTAAATCTTTTACAAGACACTCCGCCCAAACTCAATGAATATAATACCAAATATGAACACACCTGGCCTTAAGACAAAACAGTTCTGCCTAGGACAAGAATTCACTAAAAAATCAATAATATGAGCTTTAGAGTCGAGGTCAAAGTGATTTAATTCTTTTATGTGACACTCCACCAGGACCCAATGCATATACATACAAAATATGAACACATTTGGCATTAAGACAATGAGTCTACCGAAAGAGGACAAGAGTTCCCGAAAAAAAAACTATTCTTCCTTGACATTCAAGGTCAAGATCACAGTGATCTAATTCTTTTATGCAACACTCTGTTTCGACCCAATGCATATACATACAAAATATAATTACACTGGGCCTTAAGATGAGAAAGTTCTGCCCAGGACAAAAATTCAATAAAAAACATTATGTGACCTTGACATTCAAGGTCAAGGTCAAAGTGACATAATTCTTTACGTGACCCTTTGCCATGACCCAATGGATATATATACCGAATATGAACACAAGGGGCCGTAAGATAAAAAAAAAATTATGCCCTGGACAACATTCCTAACAAAAATCCATTATTTGACCATGACATTCAAGGTCACGGTCACAGTGACCTAATTTTTTTACACGACACTTCGTCGTGACCAAATGCATATACATACCAAATATGAACCCAGTAGGCCATACGATGAAAAGTTATGCCCTAGACAAGCGTTCCCTGATAAAAATCCATTATTTGACTTTGATATTCAAGCTCGAGGTCACAGTGACCTAATTTTTTTACGCAACACCCTGCAATGGCCAAATACATATACATACCAAATATGAACCCAGTGGGCCGTAAGATAAAATAAGTTATGTCCTGGACAAGCGTTCCCCAATAAAAATCCATTATTTGACCTTGACATTCAAGATCAAGGTCTAGTGACCTAATTTACATATTTTGTTAAGAACACTGATTCAAACAAGAACAAGAAGTACACTGAGATTGACGTAATCAAAATGTTAGAATTTTTGATCGACAATATTTTTGTCGAATTCGGAGGTCGTGTTTCCAACGGACAATAGGAATTCCTATGGGAACTAATTGTGCGCCGCTCTTAGCTGACCTTTTCCTTTACTCGTACGAGGCCAAGTTTTTACAAGGGCTTGTTCAAAGAAAACAAAAACATTTAGCCCAGTCCTTTGATTTCAGCTTCCGCTACATGGACGATGTACATTCTCTTAATAATCCTAAATTTAATAAGTATTAACATCAGATCTATCCCAATGAGCCTGAAATTAAAGAAACAACTGAAACAACTACTTCAGCTTCGTATCTAGATCTTTTATTGTATATTGACGAAGATGGACGTTTGAAATCTAAGCTATATGACAAGCGTGATAATTTTAATTTCCCAATCGTGAACTTTCCCTTTCTAAGCAGCAATATACCTACCTCTCCAGCCTATGGAGTGTACATTTCACAGTTGATTCGTTACTGCCGAGCGTGTAGTTTGTAGAGCAATTTTTCTAACAGAGCTAGAACACTGTCCCAAAAGCTGCTTAGTCAGGGATTTGTTCAACATATGTTAATTTCATCCCTCAAGAAATTCTATGACTGTCACCGTAACATCATTGAAAGATATGACGTGCCAGTATCCCAAATGAAAGTGGACATTTTCAGCTAGATTCGCGTCTTCCCGGATTTGATTACCGACTTTGACATTTTCCTGGATTGATTCACTCACGGTGTGACGGGTGCTGTTAACAGAGCTGGACATGCTTACCCTTCCGGACCACCTGATGTCGCTCTCGGTTTTTATGGGAGTTCACACTGTCGGTGCTTTAGATTTTTGTGTTGTCTTGTTAAATTTAAGTTTTGTCTTCGTCAGTTATTTTTGTGGAACTGATCTGTCCTTGTCCATGTTTGAATACTCAAGTGATTACAAAAGCTTTTCAAAATTTAATCCTGGTACTGTTTGAGGGTTAGAGATGTAACATGTACCATGGATTTTAATTGGTTTTGTCACAGGATTAGAAAATGGCATTAACCAATCAGCCACCTGAAAGATCTTTCAAAAACATATATATGCCTAATTGACCGTGTGACGGGTGCTGTTAACAGAGCAGGACATGCTTAGCCTTCCGGAGCACCTGATATCACTCTAAGTTTCTAAGTTAAGACTGTGAGTGCCTTTGTTTTGAATGTTGTGATTTGTATTTCTGTGCTTTGTATCTGTCTAACGTCATTGTTTTCTGTGTTCTCGTTTTGGCCATGTCTTTGGATTTCGATTTTTGTAAATTTCACTCCTTTGTTCCTTCGGTATTCAACTGCCGTTGTTTTTTACGCGACACTCCGCCATGACCTAATACATATACATACCAAATATGTACATACCAAACATACATACCCAATGTGCCATAAGTTGAAAAAAGTTATGACCCAGACAAGGTTGCATTAGAAGAAGAAAAAGAAAAAGAAAATGAAGATTAAGGAGTAATTCAATGTCTCCCTTCGGTGAAGGGGAGACATAATTATAGACCGCATTGTATTTTCCGCAGGGTAATATTGTTTGGGAATCAGTTCCCTGATATGAACATGTCATTGTATTTCATTGTGTTTATCTTATTTAAGTTTGTTGTTTATTATAAAGAGTTTTATGATTTAACTCAATCATAATTAATTATCATATTGGGTTTACCGTTAAAATTGTTAATATAAGTAACTATTGACAATCTTCCATGGAGGTTTGATTTGCCAAAACTTTCTGTTTTCTTTTCTTTCCTTTCGTTTAGCCAAAAAAAAACCCCAAAAAACAAAAAACACACACAAACAAACAACACACAAAAAAGCCAAAAAAAAAAAAAAGCCGTCGACAATCCGGTAAAACGTAAATCATTTTTCATAAAAGAGAAGTCTTTTCCTGTTTGACATATAGATGTTATATTATATTTTGTGCAAAAGTGGCAGATGCAGACATTGCAAAGTCGACGGTCGTAAAGTTGGTTACTTATTCCCGGTTCCTTATCCCCTATTCACGATTTACGTATTCCCTATTCCATATTCTCTATTTACTTATTCCTATTCCCTATTCAATATTTACTTATTCCTATTCCCTATTCGCTATTTACTTATTCCCTATTCCCTATTCGTCTTTTTCTTATTCAGTATTCCCTATTCGCATTTACTTATTCCCTATTTCCTATTTGTCATTTACTTATTATCCTTAACTTGGTTAGCTGATTAATTGATTGATTGGTAAGGAAGTTGATTGATTGATTGGTAAGGAAGTTGATTGATTGATTGGTAAGAAAGTTGATTGATTGATTGGTGTTTAACACCAACTTTAGCAATACTTCAGATAGATAAAATTAAACAGTCGTTTAAAATATAGTTAAGCTATGCATAAATAAAACGAATTTCTGGAAGACCGTCTGCTTATAGAGAGTGCACTATACTATACAAGGGCATTCGTATTTGAAAAATACTGTTGAAGCAGAGGCTGAAAGCTATTTCATGTAACAGGTACGTCTAAAATATCGAAATTATTGTATAACTTTTGATAGTTTGATCTATAAGCCTACTTAACCTGGATATGGGATGTTGTCTCCTTGACATTTACCCCGTTTCCTTTATTTTTCATATTAAGATTTCTAAGATGAACATGCGTATTATGTAAAAAGGTTTAGTCACTGTCGCAAAACAACTACATGTACTAGAGATTATAACGGCATTTAACAAATAGGCAAAAACTTGTATTTTTTTTTATCACCGAACATATATTATTGTCATAATGGAAGATGTATTGCTTGACAACGACTTCTTTTGACAAGTACTGTCCTCTCAGAACTTAAGAAAATGGCCAAAGATACATAGCCTAACTATACACTTGGCCATAAGTTAAGGACCATCCAATTTGAAAGTTTATTTTAAAGTCATATTTTTTTAATTTTCATTTTCTGATAGCCGAATTTTCCACAAGAAATCGTACATTTCAGTGAAACTTGTTTTCTTGCATTCAACACCCATTTTACACCCCATTTTTCAAATAGCAATGGAATATGCATTTTTTGTGCGTGCCTAGTGTACATTAACGATTATTTTCTTGTAATTTGAATAATTTCACCAAAAAGCAATTTTCAAACATTTCTTAAAAATTAATATACTAAATTTACTATTTAAATTTCAGCTCAAATTGAAATATGGGTGGTCCTTAACTTATGGCCAAGTGTATATATTTTAAACGACTGTTTAATTCTTATCTATCTAAAGTATTGCAAAAATTGGTGTTAAACATCAATCAATCAATCAATCAATTTAATAACCAATAAATCAATTAATCAATAGAGTCAATCAATCAACTAACCAAGTTAAGGATGATAAGTAAATGGCGAATAGGGAATAGGGAATAAGTAAATGACGAATAGGGAATAGGGAATAAGTAAATAGCGAATAGGGAATATGGAATAAGTAAATGACGAACTGGGAATAGGGAATAAGTAAATGGCGAATAAGGAATAATTAATGGGAATAAGTAAATAGGGAATAAGTAAATGGTGAATAGGGAATGGGGAATAAGTAAATGGCGAATTGGGAATAGGGAATATGGAATAAGTAAATGGCGAATAGGGAATAGGGAGTAAGTAAATAGTGAATATGGGATAGGGAATAAGTAAATGGCGAATAGGGAATAGGGAATAAGTAAATTGCGAATAGGGAATAGGGAAAAGGGAATAAGTAACCAACTTGACGACCGTGCAAAGTCAGGGTTGCTAAGCAACTGTAGATTTTAAAGGAGTTCTAATAAAACATTTTTGATTTCGACGATATGAATATAATTACAAACGACCACCTTATAATGAAGTCTATACTAAGGACAATATACCAAGGGGGGTAACTTCCTATATGAAGTAGACACTGATGTGCGACCAAAAAGTGTCTGTTTTTTTTCAGGTCTGAAATATATCAAAAGGTTAAGAAATATCAGAAGAAATAAATTAATATAGGGACGAATTTCCACTTCGAACATAGCATAAGGTTGCAAATTTCAACATCCAATGTATAATTGCAAAATTAATGTTCAGATAAGCAAAATGACATTATAACTTTACAAAAATATATGAATAGGTTACAAAATTTCATATTATATATGAAAGGGTCTCCCTTTTCACTTTTGCAAAATATATTGATAGGGTTGGTTTAAATTGTACTGTTTGCAGACCCTTTTCAAAATATATGCTAAGTGACACCAAATTCAATTTACACAATATGCTTGAAAAGTAGAGTTGAGATAGATATCTCTCGCGACTTTAAAAAAAAAGTAGATTACATGCCCCAGTTCGGTTAGCATTAACAACTAATGCTACGCACCCTCTTTCATGATGTTTGTTAAAAATGTAGAATTTCCTTTTTAACTGATTTGAAATATGCATCATTGTTTAATAAAAGACATCATGACTTTAAAGTGATCTATTAGTATATGTATTATCTGATGGATTTACAAGATTATTTGAAAAGCGGTTTATTTTCAACAATCGGCTTAGTAATGGGCTCAAGGTGGTTGAATAAAATTAGCTAGTAGTTATTGTTGACATCGTGAAGTCAATAATCGTCAATGGTTTAATTTTTTAAAGTGTCCCCAAAAATGACCTTCGAAAAATAGGTAATTTCGGGACAATGCTGCATGGTCAAACTTGTTATATTAGAAAAAGCTAATTAACTTATTCGACCGTGTCTTAAAAGATTTCTGAAGTCTTAAAAGATTCCTGAAAGAAATAAAATGTTTGTATTTTCCACCGTGCGTTCTGTGCATTAAATGTTATAACTTTACCTGTAGTATCAGTATGATTACCCTCTTACTACACAAATATATTTATATATATTTGTAAAATCTACCCGCCAGACTGATAAAAATTCAAATCACTTCACAGCACAGGTTAATATATACATTCAACCGGTACTTCATTTTGTACTTGTTGATCAGCTAGTACATTCATTGTACTGTCAAACCTGGTTTGCTTTATATTTTGTAAATTCATTTTATGAACTTTATCCGAATCTTCATTAACTTCAGTGGACTATTTTTAGAATTTTTAGAATACTTATACTCTTCCTGTGGCTTTGTAATGGTATTATATACACCTGGTGTGTGTCTACAACTTCCTTTCACGCCGAAACAAAGAAGCATGGGAAGTTATCCACGTATTTAGCTCGTTTTTGTGGGTGGTGCTCGATTATAGCATCTTAACACTCCAAACACGAGTGGGTCAGAACAGCTGATGAGGTGGTGCGTTTGGAACAGAGTATGAATTCAAGATGGCGGCAAAAAATATGAACGAGTAAAAGAGAACACTTTAGATGAACTGCTTTATTGTAACTCCAAAAACGTTAAAAATCTCAATATATATACGAAGTTAATCATATACGAGGTTGAAGTTCATCAATTATTTATGAATTAGATTCATCAGAAAGTGATACACGCGGCCATAATCAAATACAAAATAAAAATATATGTTGCGAGACAGCTTAATGTCATATAAATTAGACAAAATAAGAACGTTATTATAGCTGTCGTGCATGGAGAACAACAAAATAAAAATATGAAATAAAACTAAAATTTAAAAAATATATCTACAAGATACAAAAGGCCCAAATTTTCGAAGTTAACTCCTTTTGTGAGGCTGAAAAAAAGAACAGGACATCACCGTGGACCAAGACACCCGTCACTTCTGTTGACTCCAACTAAAACTATGTAATAATACATGACCTTAGGTAGAAAAAAATTTAACGTTAGGTGTACATATAGAAATTACAAATCAATTGATAAATAACCCAAAGACATACAACTGATGATTAGTGAACATAAAAACAATGTAACTGTTTTGCCGGCCATAGCCCCGACTTACGTGCATTTCAGTTGGTTTTGGTATTTGATTGGGTTTATAATCAAAACAATATATGCTACTGTTGAAAAAGTCATTATTAATGTAATAAACAATCTTGATTTTGTTACAGTTGTGGGCGGCAGTATTTCTGGATGTAGCGTTTAGGGCATTCAGTGAGACCAAATCAAGTAAAAGTGATAACACTTTATTACAATAGACAAAACATTTATCATGGATGAAGTAATAGAAACAGAACGTCTTCGATTCAAGGCATCACTATAAGTCAGTCGAGTTTTTTATCTTTATTTTAGCTGTGTTTCACAGCTTCTCTGTCCGCAATGAAAAGTTCATTTAAAATACATCACTGTGTGAATTGGTTTTATGATAAATTAAACATTTACAAAAATATATAATATAAAAGAATCAAAATACTTAAATATTTAAGAAACGGATGAAAGCAATGATTAATATTCATTCCACATTTAAAACAATTTAAAATATTTATTTTTATGTCCCAAATAATTAAATACAGTTCAGAAAATCAAGGGACACAATCCAGTTCTACTACACACTATTTTTTTTTTTATCGAAATCGTATCTATTGTTTTGACTTTAATAATGATCTCATCGATTCGCTCTTGGCTGATAGTGTATATTTCATTGGAAAATCCAAATGACCATCAATGCACTTCATTCCGTCCTCAGGCTTAATCATCATAGGAATTGCAATGGAGACAATATATCAAGGAGGGAACTATTATAATAGTGCGTACATTTACAGTATAGCTTTCCCATATTTTTCTATGTGGAATTAATTTTAATAAAAAGTATATTTCTTCGCATGTTTAGTTTATACTTATTGATTGATTATGAGGAATAGCAAGTTTTTGTCCCCGAAGCCATGACTATTGACCGAGGCGTACACGAGATCAAAAGTAAGGGGTCAAGGGACAACAAACTTGCTATTCCCAAATAAACAGTCTATACATGTAAGTGTTACAAGTTTTAAATCATTTCTCTAATTTCTAGTATTGTTTTCTAAATTTTGTATTCTTATTAAAACATACACAATTACATCTATTTTCTATTTTCTTCAACAAAATTTAATCTGCTGCAAAGTGAATAGTGTTCACTGTAATTTGAATAAAAAGTAAAGAGTTCTCACTTGGAAACAATGATTTTAGAGCATTATGAATTATCAACATAACTTTTATCCAATGGGAATCACAAATGGACGTTAAAAAAATAAATATATCAAAAAATAAATAAATAAAGTTAAAAAAATCGTAATATTTAAATCATCTTGGATAATATTTGTACCTTTCTAATATTTTTTCTCAGAATTTTGTATTCCTATTACCATATAAACAATTACATCTTTTCTCATCAGCCAATTTTATTCTGCTGCAAAATAATGAATAGTGTTCACTGTAATTTGCATAGCTAGTTTAGAGTTGTCACTTGGAAACAATGATATTACAGCATTCTGAATATTCATTAGATTTTTTATCAAATAGGAAAGCAAAAAAAAAAGTTCGGGAAAAATATTCATACACTGCCAGTCAATAGTATGAAAAACTATTGACCGGTATAGGAACATGAGAAAAATTGTAATTTTATTTTAGAAATTTTAGTAGAAATATTCATATACTGAGGTATAATAATAAAAAGAACTATTTACCTATAATAGTACAAGGTCTAGTAACTGGCCAGCAGACAGAAATGTAATGACTTTTCCCGGATGACTTCTAATGGTCAATGGGCGTGTCAGTTCGACACTAGTGTATAAAGGAAATACGTGTCTATAACATTTTTTTTTCATTTCTTGTTCATTGAATTTTGCACCGCCACCAACCGCCACCACCAACAACAACAACAACTTTTATTTTTTAATCACGACGCCCCAAAGGAGCAGAATAATTACAATTCTAATTTAATACATTTGATAAAGTTTGATTACATTGATTGGAGATGAAACGAACAAATGAGTAATAATAAGTAATAGAAGGAGACAACAAACACAGTGTATAGCGTGTTCAATAAATTATATGTGTGGAAGCAGGCACCAAAGTAAAAAGTAAAGAAATAGAATATATGGATATATATAAAAATAAAATGCTCATCAAACTTGGGAAAATTTTGACTTTCGAGCACTAAATAAATTATGTACTAATTCAATTAGTTTTTTGACGGGCGGTGCACGATGGGGCGGATTGGCATATCAATGGGGCAGGAAAGTGTGTAACAATGGGGTGGAAAAATATGTATCAATGGGGCGGATTTACCTGTTTTCAAAATGGCTGAAATTAACTTTAAAACAGTTAGATTTTAAAATAATTTATTAGAATTATTGCATAAAACAATGAAAAATTTGCTCCAAAATTCCAGAAAACACCCTAGTACAATCCAAGTCAGTTCTTGACTTAGCTTTACACTTTTTCTGTTTAAGGTACATCGCCAAGAAATTTGGTCACATTTCAAAAAAGAATCTTGTCGGAATGAATAGCCTTCAACAGAAACTTTTAAACAAATTAAATGTCTCTACCTTCGGTATTTAGTTACTTTAACAAAAATTCCTGGTTTTTCCAGATATAATGTTTTAGTTGTAAAATTTGTGAATCCATCTCCACAAAAACGTCTTTCAACCATGTATGTGAACAATTTTGAACTTTATACAAGAGCTTGTCATGCGCGATTGAACTGCATTTATTTACCACTATCGACCGAGTGCGAATCGACGAGATCATTATAATAGTCAAAACAAATATATGCGATCGTTGAAAAAGTCATTTTTACTGTCATAAACATTATTGATTTTATGACAGTAATAATTCCTTTATCGGAACCACATCCATCAATTGATGTCTGTGTCTATGACGTCACAATAAACAATCTGACGTTTTCAAACAGATGCAAGTTTAAAATTCAAATCCAAAGCAAAACAATACACATTTACGTGTCTTAATAGCATGATTTATTATAAAGATAGCGGTGATTTATCGAGTTTTCTCAGTTAAATAAATGTCATATTGTCACCGATGAAAATAAAGGATTTCTAGTCACTGGATGACGTCTTAATGATGCGACGTCACAATGTCTGTTCAATGTCGTCGTCAAGTAAACAACTGGCGTATTGACATGAAAAAAATAATCCGCATCTAAAATCTCGGTTTTTGAGTAAAAAATCTATATAATAAAAAGCATAACTAATCGGCCGTCATGAATATCAATAAAAAATGTCACTCGTGTCGATCAACGCAGTATCCATCAATTGATGTCTGTGTCTATGGCGTCACAATAAACAATCTGACGTTTTCAAACAGATGCAAGTTTAAAATTCAAATCCAAAGCAAAACAATACACATTTACATGTCTTAATAGCATGATTTATTATAAAGATAGCGGTGATTTATCGAGTTTTCTCAGTTAAATAAATGTCATATTGTCACCGATGAAAATAATGAAGCGACATCACAATGTCTCTTCAATGTCGTCGTCAAGTACTCAACTGGCGTATTGACATGAAAAAAATAATCCGCATCTAAAATCTCGGTATTTGAGTAAAAAATCTATATAATAAAAAGCATAACTAATCGGCCGTCATGAATATCAATAAAAAATGTCACTCGTGTCGATCAACGCAGTGGATTTAACTCGTTGCAGAACAAGTTCTGCAACTCGTTAAATCCTTCTGCGTTGTTCGGCACTCGTGACATTTTTATTGATATTCACGACGGTCAATTAGTTATACTATAATTAGTTAAAAACTGTTCTTAACCTTTAATTCCTTCATAGATTAAGGTGAACAAAATTTAAAATATTGCTGTTTTTCATCCTATTTTCTTATTTTCCGATACCTTTTTGCGCCTGTGCGAAATATATGGTTATCGAGTATTATTCTGGTTGACGATTAACTAGAGCCATGTTAGAATATACATTTTTTTTATTATTTATTTTTAAAGATCTAGTTTTATAAATTATTATTTCAGTTGCAAATATTTCCAATCAGAACCTCTCTTTTTGTAAATTCCTCCTTCGCCGATACATATTTTTTTCGCCCCATTGATGCATGATTTTCCCGCCCCATTGAAAATTTACAGGTCTAAAAAATCCGCCCCATTGATTTGCGGCCCTTTTGACATTTAATTGCCCTCATTGGACATTAACCAAATAAATTTAGACTTAATGTCTAAAGTGCAGAAATGGATATTTTGTGGAAAGGTCACTTAAAAAGTTGGACCTTTCCCTAGTTAAGTGATGTACACTGAAGTAAAACCTGGATCTCATCTTCTATAAAATATTTTATCACAAAGTTTACAAAATCTTTTATCAGCAGAAATGTTCTGGTGTTTTCCCTTTTCTATTTCTAAGTCATGTACACTAATTCTTAATTTAGTCCGGGGGGGGGGGTAACTTCTATTATTTTGGTATACGGGGATGTGCCAAAAATTCGGGTATGGGTTTTGGCATGAAATATATAAATTTTGATGTGTTTTTAAACAATTTGTATATAAATTTGCATGTAGCAATAATAATTTATATAAATTTGGGTATAAAAAGCAAAAAAGGGCATTTTTTTATTAAACAATTACTAATCATTATTTTCTGTAAATGTTCATATAAAAAGATTCGGGTCCTAAATTTAGTGATGTTATATAAATTTGGGGTATGTTTTAAGTACACGAGTATATAAATTTTGGGGCATCTTTTCGTAATCAATTTGGCACATCCCTACCAGAAAAAATACCAAGTTACCCCCCCCCCCTTTCCCGGGTAATTTAGTAAGCTCATTTTTATAACAGTTTCTAACATTAAGTAATTTTCTAAATGTATATTTTGTTTAAATAGTCGATATGTCCCCAATTTGTTTCCCTTTGTCAATTTTGGTCTGTCTTTAGGGTCGATTCAATAAATGTGTCCCTACCTTAACTTCTTAGTGACGTTGTGATTGATTCATTGTTTGCTTCTATATAAATGACCGGCAGTTCATTTGTTAAAAGATGACAAAGTGCTACATTGTGCTACATTGATTACACCAAATTTTGTCATAAATTGTTCTGAGCATTTTCAGAAGACAGACCTTCAAGGTAGATTTTAGAATCAATAAATAGTTGGGGTTTATGTTTAAGTAATTCAAAATGGCATTTATACAATTATACCAACAGTCAATACCTTTATTGCGTAGTTTTTAGATTCTTCAAAAGCATTGTGTAGGAGTGAGGTTATATTCTCTCTGTTAAGTCTCGCCCAAAATTTAATCATATTAAGGAAGACTTCGAGCAATAGGGGATACCTTCCTAGTTCTGCCATCACTGCTAGATTGGGTGATCGTTTTGGTACATGTATGTAGTACATAGTTACAAAATTTAACTTGTGATTTATCAATCATCAAATCTTTACATAGTCTATAGAAATAGTTATAATCATTATTAATCATTTTTTTACAGGGAAGGTTCCCCATATTTCTGATCCATATAAAAGAATGGGTTTAATAGTGTGATCGAACAAATGTAATGCTAGGTTTACACCACCGATCAGACCAACTCAATCAACTCGACCTTGCTGTTTTATCCCGATCAACGTCACGAAATTCATTGATCGAGCTATCTCACGACGTCCACTCGACCTTTACCCAATTCAACACGACTAACACTCGACCATTCTCGATCTCTTTACGATTCAGGTACGACTTATGCTCCGCCCTCATTTGACCAACCAGACTTTGTCAGATTGAGCCAGATTACAGCCCGATTTGTGTTTGATTAACTAGACCTGGTCGGGAGAAGATCGAGAAATGGTCGAGTGTGTTCGAGTTCGTCCTGTTAGTACGTCTGTATATATGGGGGTAAAATGTGAAAATTCAGGGAACAGTTCAGCATGGTGGAAGAGCAGCAAAATTTGTGGCCCATGTGGCTGATGCTTCAAAGATAAGATGATAACTGTGATAGATCTAGAGTAGCAGAGAAGGTGGGTCTGACACAGAAGGTGTGTAGTTTGGGTTATATAATAGCAAATGCTTCAAAGTCATCATTACAGAGGAATGAATGTTCGCTTTAACATACATGTTTTGTGTACTAGCAGGCCATCCTCAACATGCATCAGAATGCGACTGTGCGTTTTATCTGTCTTTTACATGTAGGACTAATCTGATACATAAAACAGAAGCCATATCATCACACGGTATCGTTGGTAACTAGATTTACAGTAGTTTTCATGTATAGCTTACACTTTCTGCAGAAAAATCCGGTTTTTAGAAAGGGAAAATGGCGAGCGACTGCGCGTTGGGTACATTTTCCCAGTGCAAATCTAAATGATTTTTTATTTTCCAGTAAATGTTACAAATATTCATAATAACATTTTCCTGATGTAATTTAGCTTGAATCATATCTTGTGATAAGAGTACAAACCTGCTCTGAAGAAATAATATTTCATATTTGAATTCATGTATTTAGTGAATCTGTTTCTGGGGTGTGTATATTGGGTACATCTTGGTTTTAATTTTAAATTCTTTCAGCATAACTTTAGTCGATTGAATTTAAGCCCCCTGCACGTTACCCTTTAATTATACTAGAAGCATGCACAGTCTAATATTCTTTTCTACATCCTAATATAGCGAGATTGAGCTTTTGCCATTATTTTGTGTCCATTGTCCATGATAGACCTCGATTGGTTCAATGTGAAAAAAATTCATGTCCGTTTCTAATCAAATACAACAGCCAACTGGGAATATACTAGTAGTTTTAAATTGGATCTTATGGGAAAACTCATTTAAACGTTACCTCTGAAACTCCTAAGCCAATTAGACCAAACTTGTTACGATTGCCAAATGATGGCCCCTTTTCAAAATAGTGTCTGTCATTTCGTCAGCTAATACAAGATGACTGCTAAATGGGGACAAAGTTAAACATTGTACCAGAAGGATTTTCACTGGACCAATTTCAGACAAAACTGGTCAAAATAGTCCTTGGATGTTCCAATTTCAAAATAGTATCTATCTTGTCTGCATGAAATCCAAGATGGCCCATAACGGGGAACATAATTTAATATTCGACCCACCTTAGATATTCCTTCAAATACTTTCTACTCTGAAACTACTTTGCCAATTGGCGAAAATTGAAAACAAGAGTCCTTGGCTTGTCCCCACTTGAGATAGTATCCGGCAGATTCTCATCATAACAAAGATAATCATCAGCAATAGTCAGCGGAGTCCATTGGATGGCTCCAATAAAAACTGAAGTAAGGCTCTAGTGAGAGACTGAAGCTCTTAAAAGCCTCATGTTCTGCTATTGTGAAAAGATGACATGCTGTCGTATTAAATCGAGTAAAGGTCTTGAGTGGTCGAGTTAAAGTCGGATACAGAACGGGAAATGGTCGGGAAGATCTTGTATAAAAAAAAGAAAGAATCGTGTTAGTCGAGTAAAGATCGAGTACTAATCGAGTTGATCTGGAAGCGACTCTGCATAAATCGAGAAGCGAATGAGTTAAAGTCGAGGAAGTCGGCATGATCGGCTAAAATTTTGAAACTCGATCAAAACCGATCCCTTTTCGACCTCTTCACGACTACCTCGATCAGACCCCGATTGATTTCCGACCTGTTCTCGACATATAATGCACACGACCTCTACACGATATTTTTTGACATGTAAAAAAATATTTGGGAACACAGCTCGAGTTCAGCAGAGTTAGTAAGATTGCCCCGATTTGGTTAGTACACAGAACCCGAGCATTCAAGATCAGTGTCCCGATCAATGAATATTCATTCGAGTTCGGTCGAGTTTCTTTGATCGGCAGTGTAAACCTACCATAAGAGAGTTTTTGCATTGGGTTTAATATCACAAAAATATTTGTTTTTAAATAAAAAAACACTCCTTACATTTGGTTTATAAAACAATTATTCACCATCTATTTGTACAATACTAAGCTAATGGTTGCCCTAGATACCAATAATTTCACTTTAGTACCCTCTGAAGCGACGAAAAATAGCAGTGTCTCATGGAAGCATTATCTAGCTATTGTTTTAACAGCCAGTAATTCACAAACTATAATTTCTTTAATCACCAGTGTCAGATAATAAATTATAACTGTATCAGGATGCTGATACAAAAGTCTCCAAAACGAACTCCACAATCAGAATTCTGGGCTAGAAACAAACTCTATACATGCAAGACAATATTTTGTCAAGTTTCATCCCCTGAAAGAATTTACATGCCCTTTTTTATGTTTTCCATGGCAACAGTCCACATTTTGAAGTCTTGGAGAGAAGAAACTAATTCTTCCTGTGCTAATTAGCAGTAGTTAACTATGGCAAAAAGCCGTAGGTTTTCAAAAAACGTTTTTGAAAACCTACGGCTTTTTCCCCATATCAATAACTATCTACGGGACTAACGAAAATAAGCAATTGTTATTCACTACA
>MJUU01032989.1:22827-78000 GCA_002080025.1 Modiolus philippinarum | reverse complement strand
CTTTGAAAGATTTTGAGTTTCCGTTAATGCTTGATACTACCGAACGATAAGTCTTAAAGACCTGAAACCTTCGACATTGTTAATAAGTAATATATGGCCATCTAAAAATGTCAAGGTCAAAGGTCACCGGTCAAGGTCACCGATGACCTTTTGCCTTGTTATCGCTTTAACTTGTAAACTGTAAGAGATAGATGATCAAATGTATTTGAGCGAATGTTTTTCTCATTGAGGTCTACATTTGACACTGGGGTCCAAAATAATTGGACCATTCATTTTGGACCTATTGCCCAAAAACCATTTTTCGGGGTCCGATTTTAGAGTTTTTTGCCTATATTTCAAAAACTATTAAAGATACAAAGAAACTATAAGAAGATAAATTGTTCAGCTCAATATGGCCGACAAAATGGGGTCAAGGTCAAATGTCAAGGTCCTTAGCAACAACGTTATTTGCCATAAAAAAGTCCTTAGCAACCAAAGGCAAAAAGTTTCGTAATGTTGTAAAGAGGAAATGAATGACATTGCAAACCGGAAGTGACTTTCCTGTCCTTAGCAACAAGCTAATTTTTCGAAAAAGTCATTAGCAACCGTTGAGCAAAAGACTAAAAAAGATCAGAACTTTTGTTTACAACACATTTTGAACTGAAATAGACAACAAAATCAAATTCAAACATGTGATCATGGTGAAAACTGGTGAAAGACCTTGCAATTGTTCTCTGAACAATTGACCTTTTAATTCTCTATGTTATTTTGCAATTTTTACTAAAATGTTACTTCTCTGTCTTTATAGTCCGGAATTGTGTTATTGATATAACGTAGAAACCAGAGAATTCGGATTTATGTGTTGTCCTGGAATTCACACGAGTGTCCACTACTGATGTCCCAGATTTTATACGATGTGTCTGTGAATTTATACGATAAATATTTCAATTAAAATGATAGCACAGCTTTAATTACAGGACAATCATGAATTTTGTAAGCAAAAACTGATAGATGACATTGAAATTCAAGGTATATTTTACACGGCCACCAATCGCGCTAAATCATATCCAAATGATATGAAAACAATTTCGTTAGCGGGACTTCCGGATATGCGTTGCCGGGACTTTTTCTCTGCACCTCGCAGGTAAAAAGTCTTTATTTTCTACATTATCGGACTGTTATTTAAAAAAGGCGAATGTCATTCGATGTGTTCTCATGGTTCCTACCTTAACTGAAAACTACTGCAATAATTTCGGTGTGATACGGACGCTAGAACCTTTATTCTGAGATAAGCCTCGTTGAAAACACTGGGAACGGACGAAATATTGCCTCGAACTCAATGGTTCCTCTACATTGATGAACGTTAGTTGAATAAACATGTTTTAATAGTCTACACGAACAAACTGACAAGTCTTCGTTTATCTTAAAACAGTAAATTTCATGAAATCCCTGAAAAATACACATAATCTGAAATAGCGGTACCAGATATGAGTTAGCGGTACCAGATATGAGTTAGCGGTAACGAGTATGAGTTAGCTAACAAGTGGAAATACATACGCGGGTAACTGTTGTAAGATTGATTTCGTTTTTACTATCATTCCATTTTTACGAACTCTATTTACGCATCACCATATCGTCACCTTAGAATTTTAATGTTCTATCTCCATTTTTGGTCAATATGAGACTGAAATAACTAGACTACTCCTCGCACCATGTTCTATCTCCACACTAAATATAGGTTGCCAAACTTTTCATTCTATATGCATACAGCACAATATTGAAATGATGTAACTCCAATTTTAGATTTGCATTGGTGTTATAATGTTGTAACTCCACAGCCAATCGCTTGCGTGCATTTTGGACATGTGACTAGAAGTAACAAATGGCATGTAATCTTTTTGGGGTTTAAAAGACATGTTTTCTGTATGATTTTATGTGTTGATTTCATAGATTATATCCAAGGATATCAATTGCAAGAGTTTTGTGAAAAGTACCTTCAAGGTCCTTGAATTCATGCACTTGTGTCAGAAAATCAAGTGCATATTTGATGAAAGAATTTAGCATCAGACAATTTTTAAGAAAAATAAAACTGCTACATAATCATTTTATTGAAACAAGAGAACATTTGATGCTTCCTCTATTGATCTGTGTTTAACAGAATAGTTTGTAATTGTTTTCATTAATTCATTTAAGAGGATGTCATGAAAATAAATAAATGCCACGAAACATTTTTTTCTGTGAATTTTTATGTTTTTATTGAAATTAACCTTTTATGGGTTGTGACAAAGTGAATGTCAATTGTGGTTTTAGAAATAATCTTTAAAAAATGTAATAAAGTAAAGTTTGTGTTGACATCTGTAGCATATTATTGTTCCAAGACTTTACAATGATCAGTTTTGTATCCGTACTTAGTATCTCCCTTATGCAAAGTTCTGAACCTTACTGATTTTGCTTTCCATTTAGATCATTTTGGTTATAAACCCTCTATCAGTTTTAAACATCTTTGAGTTTGTGGTCTTCCAAATGTTTAGACTTAATCTGCCTTGAAGAGACATAAATTGTCGAAATGGCAATATGTAAAAGCAAAATTTACAGTAAGTTCTGTATTTAGTGATATCTCATACAGTCTATGTGCTAATAGTATTGGTATGTGATGCTCTATTCAATATACAGTATTTAAAGGTTATGGGACAAAACTTCCCTGAATCAAATTTGTGTTGTTATGATTGAAAGGTGCCGATAGATGTTGATTGCTGTCTTTCTCTATTGTTCATGTTTGAGTTTTCAGCATTATAGTATTTATAAAGGATTGCTGTGCCTCTGATCATTCTCTTTTTCAATTAACAATCAAAAGCTTTACTGTTTCTTACTCTATTTTAAGCATAACTATCACATTTTTTTCAGATTAAAATGTTCTAAGTGCAATAGACACTTTAATTTTTAAAAATTTCATACCAAATATTATGAAAATATTCTAACTCTAAACAGATTTTTTTAAAAATTGAACACATAAGAGCCAAATATCCAGCAAACTATGGGTTAAAACATTCTCCTAAACACATTCTAAATAATGAACTTGTTTATGTGCATCCACTTGTTGATATGAGAAAATATTCCAATGTCAAACTTTTGATTCAAGATTCCCGAAAATTACAAAAAAGTGAGATAAAACATTATAATTCTCAGGTGACGATATGCATGGAGAAAAGTCCTACGATTTTTAAATTGAAAATACCACTAATTAAAAAGTAATTTTGAATAAAGAATAGCCTTGGCTAGCGACTTCATCTTTAATTTTGCATTTGAATATTTTGCAAAGATACGACATTTTTCAGTTCATTTGTCTACATTTTTTTTCATTCGGACACTGAAAATTGTATAGAAATATAATAATTTTTTAATCAATGGTCGCCGTTTACTTTATGTGATGATAATTTTATTTCAGTTTTATAATGAGTATCTATAGAACATTGTAGAAGGAAATTTTTTTTTCACATTTCTATTACAATACAAAGAAGCGTGTCATACCTATATAACACTCTTATAATCCGTTATAAAAAAATCCGAGAAATAACCTGGACATCGTTCATGAACTCTGATACCAAGTACATTTAAACCGTTCCCGATTTAAACTAGCGCGCTTCATTCAAAATGTGCTACGTTCCACGTTTTTACATTCCAATTAAACTACAAAATATTGCATTTGATCAATTCCTAATAAAAGTTTTGAACAAGTGGCAACTGAAAAAATACCGGGTCTTGTTATTAGTAGTAGTTTCACGTGGACAGATCATACCGTTAAGTATCTCAGCAAGTGTCAAATAGAATCAATTTGCATAAAAAATACGTAAATTTTTACCAACGGATATATATATATATATATATATTCTTTTATTATAAAATGTTATTTCATTTTGTGAAATTCGGAGAAATTGTAATAAAATGTGCTGAAAAGCTAATGAAATCCAAAAAATCAGAAAAAAGTTACATGTATATTAGAATGACAATTTCCCCAACATTGTAGAATAATAATCAAAATGAGGTAATTTATGAGAATTTAAATATATAATTCGTATATATGGCGTGGGATAAAAAGAAAATCAGTATCCTGGAGTATTCAAATAAAAAAAAACTAATTTCTATATCTAAAGCACCTAATGTAAATAACAAATGTCCCAAAACTGATCCCTGTTGTAAAGCGGTAAACTGATTCCTGTTGTACACCGATTTTAATGCACTTCACATCATAGTTTATGAATGATGTCCAGGTTATTTCTCGGAATTTTTTTTTCGTGTGTTTCGGATTATAAGACTGCAATATTAACATACCACGCTACCCTGTATTGTACAAGAAACATTGAAAATTTTCCTTTTCCTTTTATCGATATCCATAATGAAACTTAAAATAAAAATACCTTCATTCCATGAAGTAAACGGTTTAAGACCATTGATTAAGAATTGTACAATTTCTCAGCGTAAAAATAATAAAACATGTAAAGGTTAAAACTAAAAAATGTCGTATCTTTGCAAAATGACCAAATGCTATGTCATAGATTAAGTCACTTGACATTTCTGAAAAAAGTTCGTACAACTACTGTCCTTGTATATTATGGTCTTGTGCTTTTAAAAAGCTCGATAAAATGTGAAATTATAGTACAAACGAAAACAATCTTATATGACAGACACCAGCGTATATATTTCCACTTGTTAGCTAACTCATACTCGTTACCGCTAACTCATATCTGGTACCGCTAACTCAGATTATGTGTATTTTTCAGGGATTTCATGAAATTTACTGTTTTAAGATAAACGAAGACTTGTCAGTTTGTTCGTGTAGACTATTAAAACATGTTTATTCAACTAACGTTCATCAATGTAGAGGAACCATTGAGTTCGAGGCAATATTTCGTCCGTTCCCAGTGTTTTCAACGAGGCTTATCTCAGAATAAAGGTTCTAGCGTCCGTATCACACCGAAATTATTGCAGTAGTTTTCAGTTAAGGTAGGAACCATGAGAACACATCGAATGACATTCGCCTTTTTTAAATAACAGTCCGATAATGTAGAAAATAAAGACGATTTACCTTCGAGGTGCAGAGAAAAAGTCCCGGCAACGCATATCCGGAAGTCCCGCTAACGAAATTGTTTTCATATCATTTGGATATGATTTAGCGCGATTGGTGGCCGTGCAATAGCTCATACTTTAAATGCCATTTCGATTATTCCTCCCTGCTTGATGTGGCAGTGTTTCACTAAAATGAAAATCACTTTCAATCGTTAACTTAAAACAAAATAGTGCAAAATATGAAAAATAACATGAGTCCCAGATCTAGTGTGGGCAAGTCGGAGGTTGGAAGGCTTGGCTTTTTAGTTGCGGCTCATATAGGAACCAGATCAAGTCGATTCTGAGGTCAAATCAAAACTGTAAAAATTATTATTCTTCTAAAATCGACTTTGAAAAGAAAAAAAATTCTTAAAACGCTATATTAAAGTAGATAGATTTTTTTTGAGATATCAATATCTGAATATTTTGATACATATTAAACAAATTTTGAGTTACTATCATACAAAGACTTCACGGTAAATAAGCGTGCATGCTTTCACGGGATATCCCTTGAATGGTATCAGTTTACTAAATTTTCAGCAATTTCGGTCTTTTGTTATTTACTCTATATTTGGCACATTTGTGTTTCTTCATAACTGAGGCTTGTTTAGGGGGGGTCCCAATATCCCATATCCCAGTAAATCTGGACTAAAATATCCCTTTAAAAATTGAAGATATCCCAATAATTATTGGAATATCCCATATCCCATGGTCAAAATATCCCAATAACTCCTAAATATCCCATATCCCAATATACCCTAAACAAGCCTCATAACTTCAATTGCACTGGAAATTATTATACTATCACTCATTTTCTGCTTTAGCTTGCATGATATCCACGGTAAAATATCTAAAAAATGTGGCTGTTCAAGATTATTTAACTAGAATCTCTGTATTCTTAGCACGTATCATCTGGCAAAAACTTAAAAGTTTTTTTTATGCGTTTGATGATAGAAAATGTATTCTGCTGGTGTCCATGTTTTCTATCGAACTTGCAATAACTCCTTCCAACTGGATGAAATGAGAAATTTTTGAAAAAGGCCCTCCTTAATACATCGGGAAACGAATGCAAAAAAAAAGAACGGAAAAAGAGGAAATTTCAAAACAAAAAAAAAGCCTAAAGCATGGCAATTTATATTTAGCACAAAAAATGCTAAAGATACCCCCCGCCCCCAGCCCGTCCTGAATTTTCTAAAATATCTGGAAAAAATAAACATTGGAAAATAAAATACATAGTGGACATCTGCAATATGTAAATAAGCTCCTGCATAAGCTTCATGAAATTCCAAGCCGTGGTTTGGGAGAAGTAGTTGATACCAGGTGGTTACTATTTGGTTTCCATTGAGCTAAAATGACAAAGTCTAAAACATGTCAAAATCTGGGAAAAAGGAATTATTGGGAAAAAAAACCCGTAGTGCACATCTACAATATACAATTAAGCCCATGCATAAGTTTCATGAAATTCCAATCAGTGATCAAGGGTGAGTAGTGGATACCAGGTGGTCACCACATGGTTTGCATTGAGCTAAAATGACAATCCAAAACATGTAAAAAAAATCTGGGAAAAAAAGGAATTATTGGAAAACGAAAAGCATAGTGCACATCTACAATATGTAATTAAGCTCCTGCATAAGTTTCATGAAATTCTGATCGGTGGTTTAGGAGGAGTTGCGGATACCATGTGGTCACCATATGGTTTGCATTGAGCTAAAATGACAAAGTCCAAAACATGTCCAAAATGTGTAAAAAAGGACTTATTGGAAAACAAAAAGCGTTGTGCACATCTACAATATGTAATTAAGCTCCTGCATAAGTTTCATGAAATTCTGATCAGTGGTTTAGGAGGAGTATTGGATACCACGTGGTCACCATATGGTTTGCATTGAGCTTAAATGACAAAGTCCAAAACATGTCAAAAATCTGGAAAAAGGAATTATTGGAAAACGCAATGCGTAGTGCACATCTACAATATGTAATTAAGCTCCTGCATAAGTTTCATGAAATTCCGATCAGTGGTTTAGGAGGAGTAATGGATACCAGCTGTTGGATACAAAAAAGAACGGACGGACGGACGGACGGACGGACTGGAGGACGGACGGACATCAAGAACACTATATACCTCCCGCAAAGCGGGGGGTATAAAGAAAAAGGACGCCTCAAAATTACAGCACTAACAGTGAAAGCCTACAAAAACTGCAGGTATCATCATTTGGTAAGGCCAAAAAAAAAACATGTGTGTTTACGGTAGTCCGACCGACCCTATTTTTTAGATGCCGACCCTAGAACTTTTTATTGATTCTCATAATAAAAAAGTTCAACGTTGTTATCAACCGCCCCTATTTTGATACAGACCTCTGTAAATTGATAAGTTTATCTAGTAACATGCTTCCGCTGGTACGAAAAGTTAGTAAAATAGACATTTAAACCTTTTATTTGGTTCAAAAGACATTCAAATAGACAAAAATCAAGAAATATGCCAAGTTTCTTCCAAAACACAATGAAAATGGCAGTACTTCCGGTTTGTAGGAATATTTTCGGAACGGACTTGGGAGTGACCCGAAATTTTTCCGGATTTCGTTGACGATGCCTGAAAAAAAAAAGATTCCCGACCTACCCACCCTAATTTTTTTCAGCAGACTACAGTAAAAAGACATATTTTTCTTTTTGGCCTAATGTAGCGTAAACCTGATCTGCTCAACCAGTCACACAGACACGTAAAAATATTGTGTTGAAAGCGGTTATTGTCATTTTCTAAAGGCGGGTTCACACGAAGAGATTAATCTTATGAGATTAATTGCATGCAACAAATATTATCGTGTAAACAGAGAAAATTTGTGTTGCATGCAACAAATTTTAAAACAGATGAGATTTTTTCTAAATAGAACATTGCTCTATTGCAAAATGTGTTGCATGGGATTTTTATGAGAAATAGCCAATCAGAAGATGTATCCAGAGTTCACATGTAAAATTAACAGGTCAATTTAGCACGTGCTCCCACGTGTAATAACAAAAAAACATGTCTTCCAAAAGAAAAGAAATGGTAATGACAAGAGAAGATACCGATAGATTAATTGAATATTTTGAAGAGGAGGAGGATCTGTGGAACATTTCCTCAGAAAATTATCACAATAAAGGGCTACGCCGAGCGCAGCATGATACGACCGCAGCATGTCGTCCACTGAAATTTGAAAAAGTGTAATTTAAAGTGAGTATGGACATAGGAAAGAGCTTGACACAATAATTAGATGGACGCAATAAGGAGATTGACCAAGTAATTAGCTGGACACAAACTAGGGAAAATAAAAATTAGCCCTTATGACTCCTTATGATTCCTCTTTGACCCTCTATAGCTCAGAAACAGTAAGAGCTATGCCCAATCCATTGACATGATGCTGAAAGCTTACATCAAGAGGAATCCAAAGAAAAAAATCCCATCGTCATCCGACGAAAAATAAAAATTCTAGGTAAACTGTAAATTTACGATTTTGGCCCCCTTCGGCCCCTCATAGCTCGGGAACGGCAAGAGCTACGTCAGATCCCTTGAAATACTACTGAAAGCTTACATCAAGCAGAATCCAAAGAAAAAAGTCCCATCGAAATCCGACGAAAAATAAATTTTTTATGTTATCTGTAAATTTACGATTTTGGCCCCCTTCGGCTCGGAAATGGTAAGAGCTACGCCAAATCCACTGACATATAACTGAAAGCTTACATAAAGAGGAATCAAAGCATAAAATCCCATCGAAATTCGATGAAAAATAAAAATTTTAGGTTATCTGTAACTTTACAATTTTGGCCCCTTTCAGCCCCTCATAGCTCCGAAACGGTAACAGCTACGCCAAATCTGTTGACATACTACTGAAAGCTTACATCAAGAGGAATCCAAAGAAAAAAATCCCATCGAAATCCGATGAAAAATAAAATTTTTTGGTTATCTGTAAATTTACGATTTTGGACCCCTTCGGCCCCTCAAAGCTGGGTAAGGAAACAAGTTACCAAAAATCTAATAGTAGAGCGCTACGATAATTTTTCATTAGGAATCCTTTGGAAAAAATTGCGTCAAAATCGGACTAAAAATAAAAAAATGAAATTTTTGAAATTTGCCCCTTTTGGGCCCCATTTATCTCGTGAACGGTACATGCCACGTGAAATCCGTTGGCATACCCCAGATTGGAAATTTTCTAAGGAGTTTACTGAAAGAAACCCCATCAAAATCCGATAAATAATAAAGATTCAACAGTCAAATATGTGAAAACAACTAATTTAACCCCTTTTGGCCCCTTATTCTAAAACGGGCGGGGCCAGGAACATAAAATTATAGCCCGGGCTAAAGCATGTGCCAAAAAACATCATCCTTAAATTTGAAAATGATCTGTTCACTGGAACCAAAGTTATGCTGTCCACAGACACAAAAATACCCAATTTTACCCCTTTTTGGCCCCTTTTTCTGAAACGGGTGGGGCCATAAACCCGAAATAAAAACCCGGGATAGCCATTATGCCAAGAAACCACATACTGAAATTTGAAGATGATCCGTCCACTAGAAACAAAGTTATGCTGGCCACAGACGCCGACGCCGACGCCGACGACTGCGCCATAACATAATACGACCGCAAAATTTTTTGCGGTCGTATAAAAAGGAGAAGAGAAGTGCTGCATTGGAACGAATAAAAGAAAAGCTTGAAGACAAGTTTGATGGTAAGGGTTTTAACCTTTATAGATTATTTTCACATTCACATTAGATGAATGGTGTATATTTATAACTAAATGAAGTTCTCCAGTCAATATACATGAATTAATCTTGTTGTCATTGATAACATTAATTACATCTTAACCTTTTTTGACATTTGGCATGTGCATTCAATAATGAGATAACCAGTAATTCAAAAGAGTGGAATTCTGTATTTAACACATAAGCCTACCTATTTGAGCTATTATTACATAATAAAAAGTATAAATCAGTATTGAGATATAAATAATGTGCATGGGGTAAACTACAACTAGTACATATTATTAGCTGTCAGTTAGTATAATTATTTTCAAGCCATATATTTAATTAATTGAAAAACAAATAAGTAAACAGAAGTCCTTTGTTTTTCAGTTGCTCAACTTGCAGAAAAATTAAGAAATTTAAGGTCATACTACGCAAAAGAACTGGCAAAAACAACATCTTCTAAAAAAAGTGGTGCAGGTACTGATGAAGTTTACAAGAGTAAATGGCCATATTTTGACTTCCTGGATAGCTTCCTAAGAGTGCAAATTCTTCCAAGGAAATCAGTGACCAATTTTGTGAGTATCTCATTTCCTTCAATATCAAAATCATATCATCTCCCATTGCCACTCAACTTGTCCATTTGTGTTAAAAAGGTCACAGAATTCATTTCTAATACTCGCAGCATCCGTTTGAGTTCTGTTACTTCCTTGATGAGCAAGAGGTAAAAATGTATTTGTTACTGTAGTTTGTCTCCATTCACCATTCACCATATTATTAGAATCGCTGTCCTCACTATCAAAACTTCCAGATGGAGTATAAGTAGTCTTGCATTTGGTTCTCAGAAAGTTGTGGAGGGCACAAGCTGCAAGAACAATAGTTACGACTTTTTCTGGTTCCAATGCTATTGGTTTTGAAATATTCCAAAACGATGAGTAAGAATACCAAAAACATTTTCAACAATACGCCTGGCCCTTGATAATCTATAGTTGAAAACTCGTCTTGATATGTCTAGTTGACGAGAGGAATATGGCTTTAATATATATGGTTTCAACGGAAACGCATCATCTCCAACAATGACATACGGAACAGATTCCATTATGTTCGGAAATGGCTTTGCTGTTGGTATGGACAGTTTGTTTTGTTCAATCAATTTTTTAATCTCTGATCGATTAAAAATGCCCCCATCACTGACCCTCCCGTTGCAACCAACATCGACGTAAATAAACTTGTAGTCTGCGTCAACAACTGCCATCAACACTACGCTATTAAAATGTTTGTAGTTAAAATATGTTGATCCTCCTTGCACTGGACATTTAATCATCACATGTTTTCCATCCATGGCTCCAATACAATTTGGAAAATTCCATCTCTCTTTGAATTCCTTAGAAATATCATTCCATGGCTCTTCAGAGTTTGGTACCTGCAATAAAAAATGAATATTTGTTTATTTTTTTTTCAGAGAGACAGCACTGTACTTAATGATGAAGATGACCAAATTGATGAAGAAGACGGCACCCAATCACAACAATCTACACAATCTGAAGATTCAAGAAGCACAACACCCATATGTAGACCATTTAAAAAAAGAAAAGTTACACAAGTTGACAGTGAGTCTGCTATAATATCAGAGGCTGCTTCCGTCCTTGCACAAATAAAGAAAAGTGCAAGTGAGCCAAGCAAAGTAATTGAAGATGATGCTAATGAGGACATGCTGTTTTGCAAATACCTTGCAAAAGAACTCGGCAAGGTAACTGACCAGAGAACAAAAGCTATGTTAAAGGTGAAGTTTCAAGACCTTCTTTTTGAAGCCCAGTTTGCTCCAATGAACCATTCATCTCCTCAACAGCATTATCCACAACAACATCAGCAGTTTTCGCAGCAACAGATGTGGGGACAATATGGACCTTCAACTTCATACAATGATTCCAACAATAATGCTGGTTATACATATACAAAGGACATCATGAACTTAAACTGACGGATTTATTTGAAAAATGTTCTCACCTTCAAATATTGATCTTTAAGCACTCTATATATGGCATCACAAGTTTCAGGAATAATGGCAGATATAGTTGACTTTGGTATTCTGTATAAGTATTCCAAGGACTGATATGTTTCACCTACAATTTAAAAAATCAGCGTAAAATTTTGAGCATGATTATTGATATGTATAGCCATAAATTATATTAAAAAAAGAAAATATTTTTTTTTCATAATCATTTAATCACGACATTTATTATTTTCTGAAAAAAAAGATTAAAATATGTGTTAAACATCTAAACAATAAAAGTACAGTTTTATATTTGTTTGTGTGTGTGCAGATACATATCTTGCTTTACTGTATTTATAGTAAATAAATACCTGTAGCTAGAAATCTGAGGGTAAGAGCAAGCCTTTCTGATGGTTTGATTGCTTCTCTCATTACAGTGTCCTGTCTTCTAATAAGTGGGGCAACAAGTCTCTCAAGTTCTTCAAAAGTTTGTTGATCCATCCGTAAAAAATTTTTGTAGCTCTGCTGATCTTCATCTGCCAGTTCTTGAACAAGGGCATGGAAGGCTCCTAACCTAGGTCTCCTTTGGATCCACTGCCGTACCCAACATTTTCTTCTGACTTGACGTCTTCTGTTCCTGGCCCTTCTCCTTCGTATAATACCCATCATTATTATTACACATAATGCCGCTACCATACAATGCTCATTTGTATAAACCATGCTTATCCTGTGTTCTGTGCTGATTTTGGAGGGAAATATTTGTTTACAAAATTTTGAGGGAAGTTATATTTAGCCAATGAGAAGAAAATATTATGAAATTAATTGCAACATGTGAACACGAAGTTGCATGCAACAAAAATTGCATGCAATTAATCTCATAAGATTAATCTCTTCGTGTGTTACCGGCCTTAACCCCTCGACAAATTCAATCAAAATTCATGCACAGTGCAGGGTCCGCAAAAAAGATTCCCGTGCTTGAGGTGTATGCTCTTTTTATTTTGTCAGTTATGGTGTACTTGTTCATATAAAAATTCTCATATAAATTCAACATTTGTCCTTCTTTTTTTTATAAAAATTAAGCTATGTTTTGTCATCTGTATATACATATTGCCCACATCTCCCGATTTTACTTGCCAAGTTTTCTTACATTAACTCGATGAGTGCTCTTCAATCATTTATATGTTGTATTGTCTATTGGTCCCTTTTCGAGCACTGGATGAGTGTTTGAGGAGTACATATTATTCCCGTGTTGCCAAACATTCAGAATGAAGCGAACAATATTCAACAAGTACTGACCATTAATGGAGAAAAGATAACTGGAAGCACTTACAATGGCCGGACATTACAATCACACGACACAATCAACCAGGAAACTGCACAACTCGGGATAACCGGTACGGTTAAACCGGTTTATGTCCTCCCTTTCCTCTATCCCGTTACCCTATAGTATTATAAACATACAAATAAAACCCAATACAGGTGGACCACAATCTTGAAAAAGAAAGAATAAGACAAAACGTAATTTAAAAAGATGGGCCAGGGAGTGCTCGCAGCAAAATTGCTGGCTAGCTCAAAGAGCCTAGTTTGCTGCCAAAAATCATTACTGTAAAATTTGGTTGAATTTGCATCAATGTTAAAAGAGTAGATGTTGAAATATCATTTTACTATGATATGGCTATGGTCGAACAATTGAATCGAAATCAATATTAAAAACCAAAGCTTACAGTTAGTACCTTAAAAGGGTTACACATTATATACATATCAAACGGGAAAAGTGACACTTCGATCACACATCGTGCAAAAAATTCACTAAACGTTCACTTGCCTTTTTTTCTATAAATTCGCAAAAATTAGCTTTGTTGGTCTTTTATAGTTCTGTAACTGTTTTGACTCAAAATTTATCGTTTTCTTCAAAGTGGGATGTAATAAACGGGAACAACTTTATTATTTAATCTGATTTGCATCGTTTAAATTCCGGGACCAATCGCATAAAAGCCAGGTCAATTCGGGTAAAAGTCAGGACGTATTAAAATTGAAAATCAGGAATTAAGGTCTTCCAGAACAATTCATGTCGCTGTTCTCTTATCGGATTTCCATGTATTTGAAGTGTCGATACTGTCAGTGGTTTAACTTGAAAATTTGTGCTTTAGTTATAAAGAAAATTGTATTTTTAGTGAAATTGTAATTTTGTTTATATTTCAAATACGGGTTCATGAATTTAAGAGATTAAAAGCGTGTAGTATGCTATATGATAACTATCTAAGATTTACTATTCCAATTTAAGGAAAACAACCTATCTTAAGAGCTATGGTGAAAGCGTCTGCATGTTTACATTTTTTCAATATTATTCGAATTGAATCCGGGACAATCGTAGAAGAGCAGGACAATTTATCGTAGAAAAGCATGTCCTCGCAGGACGACGTTACCTACTGTGACAATGTCAAGTGCTTACAGAAAAAAGCTCATGAAACCAAAAAGTTAACAAAGTAGACATGGTACATTTGTAGATAGACTTGGCTTCAGCTTGAAATATTTAAGGGAATTTCACAGCCACTTGTTACCTTACATATGATGTAGGTACCTCCACTATGTCACCGTGGGCCCCTTTTGATACTAGTGACATACATGTAGATTAGAATGCACAGTCTAAGAAACAAGTGTCTGTGTATCATGACATTTAACAAAAACAAAAAAAAGATTTCCCCAGAAAGCATGCAATACTGTTGTTACGTCTTGCCCTTGACATAGTGATCGGTTTCTGCGTGCATCAGTCTATTTAATGCCCAGTCCGCCGTTATGACAATGTACATTAACTGCAAGAATTTATCTGTGATCATGGTCGTTGCGAAAACGATTCGCAACAAAAGAGGATATCGCTGAAAGTGATGAAAAATCAGCAAGACAAGTTTCCCACGTTGTAGCAAATCGAGATATATTCAAAAGATCCTTGAACTCAGGTACTTTTTAAGAAAGGCAACAAGCATGAAGACAGCAACTACCGTCCAGTTTCATTGACGAGTGTATGTTGTTAACTTTTAGAGCATATTATATGTAAACATATTTTGAACCATCTTAAAAATAACAACATATTACCACACCTACAGCATGGCTTTAGATCAGGTTATTCCTGTGAAAGTCAACTAGTAGTCTCTTGTGATTTCATATTTATGTCTTTCAGTTTCATTTTTCACAATTGACTCAGTCCTGTTGCCAACTGAATTTTACTGTTGTTACGATTGTTGTTTGATTTATCACATTGGCTTTAGGGGGAAGGTTTGGGCGCAATAAAACTGGTTTAACCCCGCCGCAGCAGATTTGCGCCTGTCCTAAGTCAGGAAATTTATAAAGCCTTTGCGTGTCTTGTCTGTTTTCTAGTTAGTTAACTTTAAGTCTATAGGAGTCTAGGATGATGTTTTATTTCGCTGAACTTGATTACTCTTTATTTAGGGGCCGACTCCGACCTGCCGTTTGGTGTGGGGTTTCCTCACCGTTCATTGAAGATCTTATGTTGGCTTTGAGTTGTTATAACTCCTCTTTGAGCGTATTTTACGGTAGAACAGGTAATCATCTGTAAAGAGTCTTACTTGTGATGACACTACCTCTGGGAGATCGTTGATATGGATCAGGAATAAAAGTGGTCCAAGGACAGTGCCTTGTGGCACCCCAGAGTCTAATGTTACAGATGAAGAGAATTCTCCTTCTATGATAACACGTTGTTTTCTCTGTGTTAGAAATGATGATAGCCATGTTAGTATACCATAGTGGTCAAGTTTATGTAGTAAAAATACGCTCAATACAAGACCAGCTTCAACTTCAAAAAGACATGAAGTCATTAGAAAATTGGGCGTCAACATGGGGAATGAAATTCAATGCTATCAAGTGCTACAAGATGACGATACATAGAAGTACAAAGCCAAAAAATTACACCTATTCACCGAACAACCACCTGTTAGAAAATGTACACGAAAACCCGTATCTTGGACTGCTGATTAGCGACAACCTGAAATGGTCATCACACATTAACTTCCACTTTAGGCTTCCATCGTAGGAACCTAAAGCATTGTTTTAAAACACTCAAAGAAACGGCATATAATTCACTTGTCAGATCCGTCTTAGATTATAGCTCAACACTATGGGACCCATATTTACATAAATAAATATGTTACAGAAGGACATTGACCGTCTCGAATTCGTCCAACGTCGAGCAGCAAGATTTGTTTACAAACGATTACGGAAGAACATCTTGTGTCAGTGACATGATCAAAAAGCTAGATTGGAAACCATTGTCAGAAAGAAGAAGAGAACAACGGCTCATACTCGTGTACAAAATTGTCAACGACCTAATATCAATACCTGCCCAAACACATAACACACCAAACAGAGGAGCCACGAGATCATAGTCCGCCAACAAGCTAAAAGTCTATAGGTGTAACACCGAAACTTTCAATCACTTTTTCAAACCTAGAACAATCATAGACTGGAACAACCTAAATGAAAACTGTGTCAGGGCAAAGTCACTAGAAACATCTAAAGGAGAACTCCGCGACAATGGAGTCTCTTCTTCCGACTAATGGGACTCCTCTTTAACACTATCCCTGGGCACTATATTCAGTAGTGAGGTTCCAGCCCAGCATTAACCAGAAAGATCACTTACCAAGATGTCACGTAGTATCTTTCAAAAAATATCATGAGTCCCATCCGATTACATTCTGTTAATTGGGAGCAATCCTTTGTGGAGAAATGCATGCACTAAATTGTCAACTCCATTGGCCATGAAACGAAAGTAAACTTCGGAATTCTCTGGACGTAACCGTATTTTAAGGCGTAAAGGTCGAGGTTTTTTTTCCAAAAAATCGTGGGCTCCACCTTTCTGCCGTTTCGACCTTTCTGTTATGAAATCAAATTTTTTTTCGACTGAAAAATTAGCACAGACAACTGATTGGTATACCAGTGGATTCTGTAAACTGAAATTTTGTTCCTGATATTGCTACTAAATACTTTCAAACCCCAATATGACAATACAGTTAAATGTTGTTTATTGTTTTGCGTTTTGGACATTCGCAAAGCAGGAAATGTTTTTTGGGTTATAATTACTATGAAAGTCGGGGTTTCGGTTCTTACAAGTTGCATTTCTTACTGAATATTTTCATTTTTGAAGAATGTTTCTGCAGTATTTACAGCATTTGGTTATGGTACAACACCACTAATTCGGAAACCAGTCGGGCACATATGTGAATTTAGTCCTTATAGGAGACGATATAGTTCCAATATAGTGTTTATTTTGGTACATATTCAAAGTGTTGGCAGCTGAATCTTATTCAATTGGAAAGTTTATATTGTAAGGCTTCTTTTGAGCCTTAATTTATATTATTTTGTCAAGAAATAAAAATTTTATGGGCATTGGCGGCGGAGGAATTTTTTCTGTCAAATTCAAGCAGGAAGTACCGATCCTTGTGTTGTTCACTTCCGGGAACCAGTTCTTTCTTATATGCAAGTTAAGGGGGGGGGGGTTGATTTTCTCATGGGAGTTTCTTGAAAGATGCCTCTTTAAGTTGAGACACGTGTCACTTCATTTAAACGTTTAGTAAAATTTCTACAAAATTTGAAACATGAGCAATTTAACATGGGAGTCTATGGGAGACTGAATTAGTGGTGTTATACCTTATTATTTTAACAATCAAGGACATCGACTATCCATATGCTATAATCATTAAGTGTCTTGTCGTACACGGCGGGAAAAGAACAATAACTCTTACACTTATGTTTACACATGTGTACAGGTAATAAAAACATGGCGCGGAAAATCTACAGGCAATCGTGATGTGACATTAACGTCTGCTGTCATAATTTTATTACTTCAAAAACTTGATTTTGAACCTTTTTAAAATAGATATAAACATTAAGCATTAAAAACTTCAAGATATATTGCTATAAGAGTCCACAGTGAAATAAGCAAAGAGTCCAGTGACTCCACAGCGATAGAAGCATTTACTGTGTTTCCATTCATAAAAACTTGTAAAATATTACAGCGCGTCACGGGAATTTTTCATGAATGAACCGAATCGCAAATGGCGAGTGTCAAAAGTAAAGCGACCTTTTCACCTTGTATTTTTGTTTGAACTACACATACTTTCAATTAGAGCATTTTAAAATAAAATGACAAGACTGTATGTAGTAGTTTCTCGCTATCTGTAATTCTTGACACCCATTTATGAACTATGTTATGCGTATTTGTGAGGTACATCTGGCTGTTTATTTCGTCTGGAGACAATGCAACAGTATAGTGCTGCCTAAACAGCACAAAAAAATCAAAGCACTGAACGCTGTTAAGCATTTTACTAATAAAACTATCAAAGCGCTCCATGAATGCTGGAGAGTTGTTAAGCATATTATCTTTGAAATGATAACACTTCTATATCAGAGTTTTGGTACGAAGGGATCTAATTTTAAATCAAGAGAAAAAAATTCAATTCCCGAATTCCTGAGAAAATTGAAAAATATTAAACAATGCAATAAAGGCGTGTGAGCGATTCTGTAAATACATAAAATAATTTAATCTTGGTGCAAGTGAAAATAAATAGTTTGATTTTGATTTAAAGTATAAATGTTTATTGCAAATGCAAATAAATAATTTGATGTGGTATTTGGTGACAAAAAATAAAATGTTCGAGATGTGCATGAAAATGAAAAATGTTTTATAGGCCGTCAAATAATTTTTCTAGACAAAATCGTCCAAGTCCCCACCAGAAAATCAGGTGGTCGTCCCCTAATATGATCTAATATGCCACTGAAATTTTTATATATTAATATATCTGCAGTATCATTGCCATTGGGTCATTTGTCTTGACTTGTCCCTTGCAAGACTCATAAAATGAATAAGGAAATTCAAAAAATTGACTAACCTTTGGCACACGTATAGTTAGGCTGTACGTCTATATAAATGACGAGTGACAGTGGCCAGATTCTGTAAGGATCAGTCACAAGCATTTATTTCTATCAAAGTCTCTATCGGAGACAGGCAATATCAAAAACCACATCTGACTTTGAATCCCAAAAGGACCGTTTTGACTCAAAATCCGTCCACTGCTAGAATCCTGAAAGAATTACCTTCCAGTTCAGTCACAAGCTGTATAATCGATGCAAAATGAATTGCAACAAAAGAAAAAACACTGCAAGTGATGAAAACTCAACAAGCGAGCAGTTCCCCCGTTGTTGCAAATCAGAGATTTAAACATGCAGGTACTTGATTACGCGTGCATGGAAATGCCGATCAAAATTCATTATGCCATCCAAAATAAAGCTCAAGACTGTAACTCATCATTTATGATAGTTGCATTTCAATGGATTTAAAAGGTCATATTATTTACGGTTCTTGTTGGGAAATTGTTGGACCAACGTTGGCCGATGCGCGCGCACCTGTCGAGAAAACAGTAAATATTGAAAGACGAAGAAATGAATACGTTGATTTGGGGTGATTTAAACCTTTTTAAAATAGATAATATGTAAATATAAACAATAAATGTTGAAAAGTCATTTACTGAGAAATTCATACAGCATTAACATGCCTTACGACTAACAAAAGTGAAAGTAGTAGTTACAATGTTTTCATAAGAAGGTTTTTCGTGACGTCACCGGAAGTGGCAACCAGCATCCGCCATGTTGCTGAGTTGAAAACAACATCTTGACAACCGTATCGTTATATAGTGAATAGGATAGATATCCGTGGAGTACGTTTTACGAGAACGAAAGAATAGGCTACAATTATAAATAATTCCTTCATAATTATTACTAGAAAATGTATAACCTCAAATAAGTACATCTTGTTCATGATTTTTGAGATCTCGTGGAAAAAATAATTGTAAAAACTCGCGGTACGTGCCGTCGGTTAACAATATGGAGACAAACATATGCTGAAAAGCATTCGGCATATATTCAGCAGACAGATAATATATTTACTTTAATGAAAAAGAGAATTTCACGACTTTGCAATCTATTGTAATAAAATAAACATTTGACGTATTGACTGCCGTGTTGTGTTCTGATGGAGGGGGGGCATTGAACAGAAGCTCCACAAGTGAATGATTTTCAAAATAATTTCCTCGTTTAATTAGATTATCTGTTCCAGGATAAACAAAGGGGAATGTTTGAAATGTAAGAAAGGTTCGTTGTATCAACTGTGATATGCAACAAGTGTAATTCATGGTTCCGAGATAAGAAGATAGGCTCCGCTCCCTTAGATATTGTTGCTACGCGCCACAAGCTAATCTGTTTCAGTTTCAAAATGGCGACTCGGCATCTAAACATCGTGTAAGATTTATTATAGAAAACACTGGAAAATATCGCCGTTTAATTCCTTTAGAATAGCGAATCGTTGTCAAAAAGGTTCTCTAAAAGAGATTTAACTATTCCCCAAAAGTATATAACCATAGTGTGAAGATTTATGTTTCTGAGACACTTGGAACGATTCGTGTTGATGCCAAATGTTGGCGATCCATGAAAAAAACTGAAGTCATACAAACTTCACATCAATGTTTCAGAATTATTTTTTCTTGTAAAATGGAATCTTTACTTTATATTTTATTTATTCATTTTGCAAATATTTTAAGAGAACTGCCGATATTGATCCGAACATTCAATTTTTAGAGGTCGCTGCACGCCAGTCATGAGGTGAAAACGGAAAAAAAGTTGAAAAGTTAATATGTATTTTCATGTGTGCTATTTACACAAAAGATTTTAAAATAATTTTCTATAATCCTGACTAGTAATCTTTTCCTGAGTTCTGATTACTGTTATCTACCATTTACGATGACATGTGTAAAGTTGCGTAATAAACAAACAGTGAAACTTCCGTACGTAGAATTTAACATCTTAATTACATCTCTCAGCATGGAACAAATAAAGAATTTCAATTGATTAAATGTTTTATAATTTGGTCCATGTGTTGTGTTTTCTTTATTTTCTTTACACGATGAATGCAAATTGTGTATATCACGTTCTTGTGTATTTTGATTTTCAACGGGAAGGATTTTGGATATTAAAAAATGTTTCAAGAGAAAAAAATCTAATTCTAGATTTTTTTCTACATAACATTTGTAAAAAAAAATATGTATACCCTGCATCGTAAAATTAACTGCACAAAATTAAAAAAAATCCCATGAAAATCAATTATAGAATACTTGTATGCGGTCTCAGTAGAATTCTGCTTGACGTTTATATTTCCATATATTCATATTATCTGTAAAGATTTTAATATTTTTATTTATATTTGTCCACATATTTTTATTTGATCTCCACTGTATGACACATAAGTTGTCCAAGATGTAGAAGTAAAATTAAATCGAATTTCTATATTTTGATATTGTCGAGTAATATTTCAAAATAATTTTCGTGTGGAGGTATTCCCGAATCATTTCACCAATGAGGTACCCAAATTTAGAAGTGGAGGGCTTGAAAACGAAATATATTTACATGAATGTGCATCAAAAGTTTCGTTTTCATTTAAGTATTGAATTAATCTTTTGAAAATAAATGGACGGGGTAAGTTTAACACAATGAACTAAAAATCTAAAAGAATAGAGAATTGTTGTCGTAATTAAAAGATCGTTGGAAAGAATTTGTACATTTATCCAATTTCACGATTATATATGTCTATTGTTATTTTGTTAATTCCAACCAAACAATAGATTTTCGTCTGTATATTTCATTATACAAATCAGGAAAAAATTAGGCATACGCAAATACTTGTCCCCCCTCCCCCCAAATTATTCCTTGTGAAATAAAAAAAGCGATATTCCATCATTCTTTCAAGTTATCTCTAATCATTTTTTACATGTCCCCGATACACATTTTAAAACAATTTCTCTTTATTCAGGGTATATTCATTAATTAGCCAACTTTCAATGCACTTCCCACAAACATCGAATAGTTTGTTTGTGGGACAAAGATGGCGTCGAAAATTGACCTTCAGTAGCCAATTATAATACTGTAATCTGATTGGTCAATACCATAATTAGGACTGACACATCGGATTCATGAATTTTGAAAGGGAGTGATTTTTAGTCCTGACGGCAACCACCAGAACTTTTAGGCATTTATCATTTTTGCCAAATTCTGAACGAAGTTGACGGATTTTTTTTCAGAAAGAAGGGGTCAATTCTACCCAAACACCTCCCTTCCTACATCTTTAAATGTGTATTTCTTTGTGAACACGTATAAACATATCAACAAATAGATTCTCATCTGTATTCTGGTTCGATTAACGGAAAGAAAAACTTAAGTTTGATAACCGTTGACTGGGTGCTGAAAGTTACAAATTTACTGTTTGCATATCAGTTAAAATACATGTTCAGTTATTATGGAAGTCATGTAGACTCTCTGTCAGTTGTGTCCAATTCTTTCTTTTTATTATTATTATTTATTTATTTTATTTCTTTATTTATTTATTTGCATTTTTTATGATTTATTTAAATCTTTATGCATTTATTAATATACATCCTATATTTGGCTAAAATATCCCCCAGTTTCCCCTCTATCTCTTCTGGTTAACTTTTGTCTTATTAATTTGTTTCTTAAGTTAAATATTCAAATATACATCATATCAAAAGTTTACTTACATTTCTAAAATTTTATGACATAAATAATATCCAGAGAATAGCTATAAATCAAATTTCATCATTTTTTTTTTATTTCTTCTTCTACCTTTGATTAATCAATGTAAACTTGTTATGTCATTTAATTTCCAATATGCTCATTACCTGCTTGATTTCATACCTGGTACGAACGTGTAAAACTGCATGTTTTGTTGGGACATAGATCAGAGGTATACCCTAGGTGTAGGAGATGACATTAAACATCAATTCTTTACTCGATACTAATATACAGTACCCCTAGCTGTGATTGACCACCTGTCACTTCTTACCTGGTAGATGCTAATCAGATGCACAGGTAACTTTTCACCTGGTCGTTCTAATCAAGTCATATGTCATCATTTCACACCTAATTAATTCAAGATAAACTACCACCAGAATAACCTTTAATTCACTTAATATGTAATTATCATTTATTCCATGTACATATAGTATAAGTACAAATTGTATTTTAATGATTAAAAGACAAATTTTAAAAAATGATAAATTTAATTCTGAAATATAATTATTGAAAAAGTTATTCTATGATATTTTATACATTAAAATTAAAACAAAAATTAAAACATCAATCGCAATATGTGTACATTTATTTAACAAAATATCAGAATATTCTGTTCATATCAACTCATATATCCTCTTATTTTCAACTCAATGTTGTTTCCAGGAAGTGTATCTAGGCATTTTAGCAACGCCCCCTGGTGTTTAAAAACCCTCCTATTCATGAAAATTTAAGGGCACCCCGGGAATTTTTTATGAATGAACTAAATTGTAAATTACGAACGTCAAATAAAGCTATTTTTTCACTCTTTATTTTGTTTGGACTATACACATACTTTCAGTTAGATCATATAATTAGTTTCTCACAAACTACATCCAGACATAAACTACGTTTATGCGTATATATAAAGCTTAACAGCCCAAAAATTAACTTTTGTAAAATGTTCAGTGCATATTGCCATCTAAAACCAGCTATTTGAAATTTTGAATCATCTGTTCGTTCGTCCTACTGCCGTGCGTGTACACATTTGTGGCAATAACTCCTCCTAGACTCCTCAATGAAATTTCTCAGAATCTTCAATGCATGATGCCATTGTGCACCAGCAAGTTTAAATTTTGAATCTTATGATTTTGGGGGGTGTCCGAAAGTAAAACATGTACTTCCCTTGTTGAAAGGGGGTACCTATTTTGTGGTCATAACTCTTTCTAGGCGGCTGGGTGAAATTCACTGACACTCAACGGAATGTTCAGTGCATATTATGCGATTGTGCACCAGTTATTTCAAATTTTAAATCCATTAATTTCAATTGATTTCCGTAGAAAAAACATGTAACTTGTCTTATGGTTAAATTGGGGTACGTATTTTATGGCCACAACTCTTCCTAAAACCGCTGATTGAAATACATTGAAACTTAAATTGCAGAATAGACCATTTGCCAGTTCTGCGATCAACAGAATGAATTTAGCGAAACCCAAAAGGGAGGTAACTTTTGAAAAATCTCAAGGGGACAGAATGGTTCCCTGCTTGTGAAAAACAACCAAAAAATAAAGCATTTTTAATTAAACGTAATGATAGTTTAATCTTTAGCAGACGTTTAGCCGGCAGCATAATTCAAACCCCAATCTCCAATAGCACTTACCATTCTTTAAAGTGCTACTTGTTTCAAGTAAAAAAATAAACAACTGTACTAACTTGAACTGTCTTCTCATTGAGTAGGAAAGTATTAAAAAATCGAAAATATACTAACTTACTCCAGAATATCATTAATATTGTGTAGGGCACTACTTTATCCAGGATGGCTAAGCACGAAGACCGTACTTTAAAACAAGTGTGCATGGTTAATGTTTGTTTGACCGGTGTAGGAGTAATTTCCCTTTCAAGGTTTGACAAAAAAACACAAAATTTGACTAGAACTTGCATGGACCTTAATTAATTGGCAAATCATCTGTTTAGTGCATGTTGCCATTTGCATCAGCTATTTTCAATTTTGAATCTTAAATGGGGGAGTAGGGGTATGAACTAATGAGTTTTGTGCAGAGTTTTTATTTTTTTTTCTTTAAATTGAACTAAAATAAAAATTGTCCAATATCATAGTATCTTTGAAAGCACCTACTAGTGTATGATCCTCATAAGACGCCTATCAAAATATAAATTTCCCAAATCAAAGAAGCAAATTCTAAGCCTTTTCTGACAACACCAATGCCATAAGATCTGATAATAGCTGTTCGGGGCTTGGGGCATAATTCCCATCAAGTAAGCCTTAAAAACATTAACCTGAATGAAGAAAAACTTTGGTTTGCCTTTGAGACGTTCACAATGATCCCCATCAAACAGCTCTACTAATTTGTGGGTTCGCAGTTCCTTCCCATCAATCCCCACAATAAAATGTTCTCTGTCAAGCTCAGTACTGTGTACTTTAGTGCCTATTTGTCTTTCTATTCCATGGGATGCCAAAACACATACAAAACAATCCGCTACTTCATGGCTCTCCATTTCTGAAACTAAAAGCAAAATTTATCCCGATATGATGGTTTTTAACAATCACCCACTTGGCAAACTTATTTTCAAAGGCCAACTTTGAACAATTAAGACCAAGTTTGATTCCAATTTGACATGTACTTTCAGAGAATAAGATATGATATTAAAGTAAGTGCCAATCTTGGATCATCATGATCATGCAGGTGTTAAAGGGGACAACTCAAGGGCTATTGCGACAAAGTTTGGTTCGAACTGACCCAATTGTTTCAGAAGAGAGATCTTTAAAGAAAAGTTTACTAGAGATAGATGGATTGATGCGAAGAGATAGCATTATCGTTCACCCTTGCTATAGCCAGGTGTGCTAACAAGGGGCTCCAAGTAGCTTATTTACATGAGTATTATTTATACACTATACTCACAGTATACAAGAAAATTCCCTTTTAAAGGAACCTAAATAAAACCGTCTAAATTATTTCTAAATAAAACTAAAAATGTGTTCATAGGACATGGATGTCCCTTCCAAATATTATATTCAGAAAACAGATTTGACAAATTACTCTAAATGCAAAATGTGTCAAATTGCCTTAGTCAGTAAACAATATGAAGTTTCCTTGAAAAGGGGAGACAGAGTAAATGTACAACTCATTTTAAATACCAAATCATTATAAAACACAGGTTGAAAAATCTTGGCGAAAATGTTTTGATATATGGCTATAATGGAACAAAAATCTAAGTTATCTGCAAACAGGAAGTAGATGAGTCAGAAGGACTTCAAAAGGGGAGACACTATACAACTCATCACTGTACAAACCTTCACACCAATTATCAAATCATTAGGCCTAAATAAATACCTGTGTTTCCGGTAACATACTCTTCAAAATTAGGGTCGGTAGGTAGGCATTTTTTAAATTTTTTTTCAAAACTTTTTACAAAGACATATAGAGTAATAGTTTCTTACATGAGAGCAGATCAAAGATCGGGGTATCTTTCATGAATGTAAGAAATTCCGTCTTTTCTCGAGTGGAGCGCAGCGAAACGAGAGAATAAGACAAAGAATTTCTTACATGAGTGAAAGATACCCCGATCTTTGATTTTGATCGAATGTAAGTAGCTATTTCTTCCGTAAAATACGACAACATACATCTGGAAGCCTATACTGTGCGAGTAACGTCATCGCCATTTGTCAGAGTGTACCTTAAATTGTGACGTCAGGTGTTTTATGACGTTTTGTCATGGTTACGATTATTGTATCACAAAAATGAACACTTTTGGTTGGTCATTTACCCATGTGAGACGAGGTCGCGTGCATCGATCTCACATGGGTCTTCTCACCAACATTTACGGAAGAAAGTAACTTCTGGACTTTAACAGTGCTACTTTAAAAAAAATTGCCCAAAAAACTTTCGGGTAGGCATTTTTAGCCCCAAAAACCTAGGGTCGGTGGGGTTACCGGAAACAGAATTTTTTATATTCTGCCTTACTACAAACACAAGCTGAAAACACCTTGAAGAATATTTTCATTATATGGCTATAATGGAAAACATTAGAAAATGTGTCTATGCCATGGGATACGGATGCCCCCGCCAGGCCACTTGCCGTTCAACGATTTTCGACACTATCTAAATAATCATATTAGTTGGTTCAATCAAGACTTATATTTAAATATACGTCCTTGGTTCAATGCATGATAACATTTTTGTGCGGTTATGCAAACCCTGAACCTGTTTGTGTTTAACGAAGAAAACGATGATTACAAAATCACCTACATTTAACTACACGTTTATAGACATAAACGCTATGTCGGCTGACCGCGTACTCTGGACAATACACAGCCGAATGATGTATTGATTTTTGTACCCCGCCACAACACGACGGAGGGACATGGTAAAGGTATGCGTCCGTGAGTCCGTGTGTCACGTTTTTTTTTTTTGGGTGCAACTCCTCAGAAAACGCAGGTCAGAATTCATTCAAATTTTACAGGATTGTTAGTGACCATTAGTACTAGATTATATCGCGACGCTATTTTGATTCGTCAAATTTTGTGGGAGTTATGGGACTTTGATTATTTCGACATTGTTATACAATGGCAAAAACTTGTGGACGCAACTCCTCACAAACCCCTGGCCAGAATTCATTCAAATTTTACAGGATTGTTAGTCACCATTAGTACTAGATCATATCGTATCGCCATTTTGATTCGTCAAATTTTGTGGGAGTTATGGGACTTTGATTATTTCGACATTGTTTTACAATGGCAAATCTTGTGGACGGAACTCCTCAGAAACCGCTGGCCAGAATTCATTCATATTTTACAGGATTGTTAGTAACCATTAGTACTAATTCATATCGCATCGCCATTTTGATTCGTTAAATTTTGTGAGAGTTATGGGACTTTGATTATTTCCACATTGTTTTACAATGGCAAATCTTGTGGACGCAACTCCTCAGAAACCGCTGGCCAGAATTCATTCAAAATTTACAGGATTGCTAGTCACCATTAGTTCTAGATCATATCGCATCACCATTTTGATTTCTCAAATTTTGTGGGAGTTATGGGACTTTGATTATTTCCACATTGTTATACAATGGCAAATCTTGTGGACGCAACTCCTCAGAAACTGCCAGTCCGAATTCATTCTAATTTTACAGGATTGTTAGTCACCTTATGTACAAGATCATATCGCTTAGCCATTTTGATTCGTCAAATTTTACAGGAGTTATGGGACTTAATCGACTAAATGCATGCCAGAGCTTAGGAACACTTTGTGGGCGCAACTCCTCGGAAACCACTGAACGAATTATGCTGAAATTTTGTTTGAAGATTTGCCACAATATGTACATGATCATATTATGCTGCCATTTTGATTGGAAAAATTGTACGGGAGTTATGGGACTTTATCGACTTAATGCATACTACACCATAGGAAGACTTTGTGGACACATCTCAAAATCCAATTAAGGGATTTTGCTGAAATTTTGCTTGGCTGTTTGCAACCTAATGCATTTGATCATATCCTGCCGCCATTTTGATTTGCAAAATTTTACATGAGTTATGGGACTTTATCGACTTTACTGCAGCGGCGGGGGACATAGCTACTCGTAGCAATCTTGTTCATGTTGCATAAAGTTTAAATGGCGTTTTCGTAACACATGGAGCGAAAACCTTTGCAAATAAAATATTTCATATAATATTTCATATAATTTACATGTTATTCCAAGTATAGATGTATTTCAAATTTAAATTTTTTAATGTAAATGTCAGGCTGAAATTAGTTTTACATTACGTGGAAGTAAACTATGTTAGAACTTTAATTTCGATTTGTTTATTTATTCATGCTTACTGCATGTTTGTGAATTTTGTCCTTATGTACAATTCTTATATGTACGCTTTTGAATGACTTTGGTCTAGGTGAAACACTACATTATCATGATTATTGATCGTCTTGTGTAGGGCGGACATGGTTATTTAGCAGGTGGTTAATCAGCCAATGGAATCCAAGTTTACTTACATCCGCATAACCGCACAATATTTCTTGTTTGCTAACACACCGCGCGACATTAACTTTTCAAGAGGGTGTTAAAAAAGCGGTGAATATGATGGTCCTACTGAAGTGTCTGGTGTGCACTATCTATGTATAATAAGTCTATGATAAAATCATGGTTTAATATATTATCATCACAAACATATACATTACAGCAAGACACATGATATCACACACATGGAGACATCAACAACAGCTCCATACACCAACAAAACAACAACTTATGAAGTCATGACTTCATAAACAAAAGTACAGGAAAACATTAACGTCAAATGAAAAAAATAAAGGGCTATGCAGAGTGCAGCATGATACGACCGCAGCATGTCGAACACTGAAATTTGAACAAGAGGACACAGTAAAGAGCTTGACACAATAATTAGATGGACACAATAAAGAGTTTGACCCATTTATTAGCTGCATCCAAACTATAGGAAAATAAAATTGGTGGGTGTTCAATGGAACATTTGTGTCGCCTGCACTACAGAAGAGCCATTTTCGGCCAAGTGAACCTCTAAAATCTGTAAAATCAAAATTTTAAGTATCAGGTGCACAATTAAATCAAGCGAACAACATATCCTGCAAGTTTGCTTGGAATCTGACTAATACCTATAATGGAGTTGAAGATTATCTAACCAGAATTACAAATGGGCAACTTTGGCTCCATGACCCTCTAAAATATGTAACAAGAGTTGTCAGAAGACAACATAGCTTGCTGAGGATTCCAGTAACCTCAATGCACAATAAATTCGAAAGTAATAGAAAGCTTTCTTCACAAGAAAGTCACATATCAAATATAAACACCCTATCACTAAACAACTTAATTCTAGAAGCAAAGTTAAAGTTTTTAAAAAATTGGCCTCACGGCAAGGTCAAGGTCAAAATGTCTACAAATATGGTACCATTAGAAAGCTCTTATCAAAAGAACATCACATACCAAATATGAACACCATACCACTAAACAACTTAATTCTAGAAACAAAGATGAAGTTTTTTAAAAATTGCCCTCAGGGCAAGGTCAAGGTGAATATGTCTACAAATATGGTACCACAAGAAAGCTCTCACCATAAGGAAGTTACATACAAAATATAAACACCCTACCACTAAAGGCCTACCTTCTAGAGGAAATGTTGAAGTTTTTTACAAATTGCCCTCAGGGCAAGGTCAAGGTAAAAATGTCTACAAGTATGGTACCAGAAGAAAGCTCTCATCTTAAGAAAGTTACATACCAAATATGAACACCCTATCACTAAAAGCCTACCTTCTAGAGGCAAGGTTAAAGTTTCTTAAAAATTGCCCTCAGGGCAAGGTCAAGGTCAAAATGTCTACAAATATGGTACCACAATAAAGCATTCATCATAGGGAAGTTACATACCAAATATAAACACCCTATCGCTAAAAGTCTACCTTCTATAAGCAAGGTTAAAGTTTTTTAAAAATTGCCCTCAGGGCAAGGTCAAGGTCAAAATGTCTACAAGTATGGTAATAGAAGAAAGCTCTCATCATTAGGAAGTTACATACCAAATATAAACACCCTACCATTAAAAGCCTACCTTCTAGAGGCAAGGTTAAAGTTTTTTGAAAATTTCCCTCAGGGCAAGGTCAAGGTCAAAATGTCTACAAGTATGGTACCAGAAGAAAGCTCTCATCATAAGGAAGTTACATACCAAATATGAACACCCTACCACTAAAAGCCTACCTTCTAGAGGCAAGGTTAAAGTTTTTTTTAAAAATTGCCCTGAGGGCAAGGTCAAGGTCAAAATGTCTACAAGTATAGTACCAGAAGAAAGCTCTCATCACAAGGAAGTCACATACCAAATATCAACATCCTAGCTATTCAGGTCTCAATTCCACAAGCCAGGTTAAAGTTTTGCTGACGCCGACACCGGGGTATGACAATAGCTCTCCGGACATTCGTCCCGGCGATTCTAAGCATCAGAGGCGCATCTTCATCAGGTGAAAAACATCCTGGAAGTCTGGTTGGAATTGGACAGGCAGTTCGGATGGCGTTGTGTATTCAAAAACCAACAGACTCACAAATGAGCAATTTTGGCTCTGTGAACCTCTAAAATCTGTAAAATCAAAATTCTAAATATCAGGTACACATCTACATCAGGTGAAAAGCATATCCTGAAAGTTTGGTTGGAATCGGTCCAGTAATTTTGAAGGAGTTGTGGATTCAAAAACTGACAGGCTACGCAGGACGATGACTACGACGACGTAATAAGACGACGGATAGTAATCCCTATGTGTCGACTCTGCTTACAGCAGGCGGCACAAAAATGAGCCTATATAATTCCTTATATATATATATCGGAATTTGTAAGAGGTATGTCAAATTGGTCGACAAACTACTTTAACTATGCCATAATAGGATACGAAGAAAGGAACCCCATTAAAGTCCAATAAAAAAATAAAAGATTTTACATATTTTGAAAATTTCATTTCCAGCCGATTTGACCCCTTATAGCTAAGAAACGGTAAGAGCTATCTTTTGGAATACTACCAAAAGCTTACAACAAGAGGACTCAAAAACAAACAAAACCAGAGGCTCCAATGAGCCTGTATCGCTCACCTGACTTTCAGTTGCCACAATCAAGGTAACATTGTAAGTTTTACAAATGATCTTCAGTCTCTCAAACTTTCGTAGCTTGCACACCACCAATATCTTGAACTGTATTTAAAGTCTGATCATGTCTTACTATATTTTTGTTGGGCTTTATTTGACAAAAAACGTTCTTGCTTAGTAAGCAAGAACGTTTTTTGTCAAATAAAGCCCTCAGGGCCACTTTCGACACCAGTTTTGAAGTCGAGACATTATTTTGTAAATGGCTGTCAACGAACAATTTTCAACATTGGTTTTGAAGTCACAACATCAATATCTATTTGGAAACCAAATTTCATTGAAATTGGACAATGTTGAATTTTCCCACCTTTTTTGTCAGCCATTTTGAAAATGGCCGTCAGCAAACAATTTTCAACATTTTTTTTAGCAGCCATTTGAAAATGGCAGTCAACAAACAATTTTCAACACTTGTTTTGGATACCAAATTTAATTGAAATCATATAATGTTGAATTTTCCCGCCTTTTTGGGCGACCATTTAGAAAATGGCAGTCGATGAATAATTTTAACATCGGTTTTGAAGTTGCGACATCAATACCTATTTGGAAACCAAAGTTCATTGAAATGGGACAATGTTGAATTTTCCCGCCTTTTTTGGCGACCATTTTGAAAATGGCGGTAAATGGTTAATTTTTAACTTAAGTTTTGAAGTTGTGACATCAATCATATGGAGAAATCTAGTGCATTTTTGCTCATTTGCATATTTTATTGCAGAGCCAAATTCGGGTGCCGGAATTCCATTGTATTTGATACATGTAGGCTAAATTGTGAAAAATAGCTGTTCTTGCTAAAAACTGAGTTGCAGATCAAATACAAGGTTTAACTCTGATAGGACATTTGATATGCAGTCAAACGAATCATGTCATATTGATGTAGAAGATAATTTCGAAGTTCCCAAGCCATATGAAATTCCGAAGCGAGTCCTTTAACATCCCATCATATATATTTTGACAAAATGGCTGAAAACGTCAACTTCCCTAGCTTCATTGCCAATGTTCAAGTGCAATGACATTACAAAAATAAGATACACGGTAAGACAACAAAACTTTGAGTGCCAAAAAAAATGCTGCTACAAACCTTAATTATGTCATAAGGAAGTGTCAAAGTGATTTTAAAAAGAAATACTTTGTATACTCAAATTTCCCACGTACGCTAAATATTCATCACTTTGCAGAAATTAAATTCACAGTAACTTCGGTATTTAGTTATTTGAAAATGTATTGATTTATAAAATCAGCGTTTTCTCTAAAAATTTTCAATTTACGTTTGGCTTTGACATTGAAGACGTCATAAGGAAGTGTCAAAGAGATTTTAAAAAGGAATACAGTAACGGGTAAGACCAAATATCCGTGTATTTAGCAATAAAAGCGGTTGGACGAAGTCGGCGTTGGTGAGAATGCTGATCAGTCACATGATTCTATTTCTAATTTGATACAATGAATATGCATTTAAACTGATACATTGTAATTATTTCTCCATATGTACCTATTTGGAGACCAAATTTCATTGAAATCAGACAATGTTGAATTTTCCCGCCTTTTTGGTGGCCATTTTGAAAATGGCGGTCAATGAAAAATTTATAACATCAGTTTTGAAGTTGCGACATCGATACCTATTTGAAAACCAAATTTCATTGAAATCGGATAATGTTGAATTCTCCCGCCTTTTTTGGGGGCCATTTTGAAAATGAAGGTCAACAAACTATTTTCCACACCAGTTTTGAAGTCGCCACAGCATGGCAATCATTTCATCATTTTACGATTAACCTTCATCTTCTATAGTTTTGAAAATAAAAGACGAAAAATACGAAAATTTTTTTAAAAATGGTATAAAAAGGGCAATAACTCTTACAAGGATTATGGGATTTTCTTCATAATTTCAGGGTGGGTAGATCTTGATATGCTGAACATTTTTGCAACTTACATTTGAATCTGTTACACTTTTTGAAATTAAAAAAAAAATGCAAAAAATTTGAAAATTTTACAGAAAAGGGCCTATAACTCTGAGACGGGTTTTCAGATTTTTTTTCAAAATTGCAAAGTGGGTAGATCTCATCATGCTGATCATTTTTATTCCCAGGTCAGATTTTTGATATCTGCAACGGTTTTCGAGTTATCGGCCAAAAACTGCAATTTACCCCTTTGTTCTATTTTTAGTAACGGTGGGCATGCTTTTTGACCTGCAGCCATGAAAATCACAAATTTGAAACTAGATACTCTAGTGATGATTCACTTAAAGTTTGGTTGCATTTGGCCCAGTGGTTTCAGGGGAGAAGATTTTTTAATGTGGGCTTACGACGGATGGACAGACGGACAGCGATGGATGCAAAGTGATGGCAAAAGCTCACCCCGGCATTGACAGGTGAGGTAAAAATCAAAGGAAATCTGACGAAAAATTACAATTTTGGCCCTTTTGACTCCTTGTAGCTCAAAAACAGAAAAAGCTACACCAAATGAGTTGACAGTTCTACTGAAAGCTTAAATCAAGAGGAATCCACGGAAAAAAATCCCATTGAAATCCAATAAAAAATAAAAATTTTAGGTAACCTGCAAATTTGCAAGTTTGTCCCCATTCAGACCCTCATAGCTTGGGAAACAAACAAGTTGTCAAAAATCTGATGGTGCAGCTCTATGTTTATTTTCAAAAAGAATCCATTTAAAAAAGTGCATCGAAATTGGACAAAAAATAAAAAATATTAAATTTTTGAAAATCACCACTTTTGGGCCCCATTTATCTCATGAACAGTACATGCCATGTAAAATCCGTTGCATACCACTGTAAGGAAATTTAATTGGGAACACACTGAAAGAAACTCCATCAAAATCCAATAAATAATAAAGAATCTAGAGCCAAATATGTGAAAACACCCAATTTTGCCCTTTTTGGCCCATTTTTTTTTTTGGAAACAGGGGGGCTAAAATGACCAAAACCCATCCCAGTCTTCCTTTTGAGCCAAGGAACACTGTGATAAAATTTCATAAGGATTGGTCAACTGGAACTTGAGTTATTGCCCAAAAACAAAAGACGACGACAACGACGACGACAGCACTACTATTATACGACCTCAAAATTTTTGCGGTCGTATAAAAAGAAAAGGTGTTGAAATTCTGGTTAACGTTACAAGCAGTTTTTGTGGAGGCCCTCAAAAAAGTCAGTCCTGTTAAGTTAACATGAATTCGCTTTATTAGCATGATTAGTTTAAGAGGATTTGATGAAAACAATGACTTTCTAATACGGTCCAATGTCAAACTATGTTCTTAGTAACACTGGTGGCAATGGTTTTTGTCAGATCTAACTGAAATGAGCAATCTTTGTGAAGGACCTTCTGTAGATCATTCAAATTTAGTTTTGTTAAATTTACTTCAATGATACTAGTTTCAGAGTAGTTGATGAAAATGATGATTTCCAATATTAAACTATATATGCTCTGCCCTGGTGGCCATGTTTTTTATCAGATTGGAACGAAATGGGCAATTTCTGTAGAGGACCATCAAAACGTCATTCCTACAGTAAAGCTTGGTTGACTTTGCTCCAGTTACAGAGAAGATGATAAAAATGATGATTTTCTAATAGGGTCCAATATTAAACTATTTTTTTGGCATTGGAGACCATGTTTTTTGCATTGGAACAAAAACAGCAATTTATGTTATGGACTTCTAAAACATCATTCCTGTAAGCATTGCTGATACGAGAACACAATTAGGTCCCTTTAATAGTCGTTGTGTCGAATATAGTTCCTAAGAAAATAGTGTATTTCTCTGAATTCTGTTTTCACTGCTTTATACTACATATTTTGTATGTTTTATGGGTTCAAATGAAAGAACAGACATTATAGAAAATTTAAAATTAGGTATTGAGTTTTAAATCAATGTACAATTAGTGATTAGGTCAAGTGCAAAAAGGTGAAATTTGCTATATTCGGAACTCATCTATCTTTAACAATGAGGGTTCCCTCAGTCCTGGGAAATTTAAAAGAAACTGAAACGTTGAAAGTTCATAGTTTTTCTATATTTTTTTACACCAAAGCTGTTCTGTAAGTATATCAAATGTCATGATAATTGCGCTGGTGAAATTTTTTTAATCGATCTTTACATTTGTTTATTTTTACAAAGACAAATAGGGGAGAAATAATTGTGTTCTCGTTCCTGGTTGAATTTGCTTGGTTGAATTTGCTTCAGCAGATTCTGAGGAGATGATTAAATGATGATTTTCCCACAGGATTCAAATTTAAACTATGTTCAGTGCTAGCAGCCATGATTTTCATCCGATCACAATGAAAGGACAAATTGAAAGACCTTCCATTCCTATGAAGTTTGGTTGAATTTGCTTTAGTGGCTTCAAGGGAGATTATCAAACTGTAATTTTCCAAAAGGTCCAATGATAAACTATATATGTTCAGTTAAATTGTCTTCTGTGGTTTCAGGGGAGATTATCAAAATGTAATTTTCCCCTAGGTCCAATGTTAAACTATGCTCAGTGCTGAAGCCGTGTTTTTCATGGAATCGGACAAAACAGAGCATGCCAAAACTGACGTTGTTGGAAGGACCATGCAATTTGGATCTTGAAACTGCGCAAAAGTAACATTAAGCTAAGCGTGGATTCCAATTCTGTTTTACACACAAATGTGTTCATACAGTAATTTGTTCAGATCAGTTGCACCGGTAGAGTAAGCATCTCCTGCTTCTTATATTTAGACATCCGCCATATTGAACATGTCAAATCCAGTAGTAAACTCGAATCCGTAAGAGGAAACAACAATTAAGCTGTATAGGGAAAGATCTGTTGTCATCTGGGAAACAGATATCCCATAGTGGTCCACAAGAATGAAGGGATGACTTCAAGTTTTGAGTAACATACCCTTGTTGAAGTAGCCTATTTGTGAGCAACCGGGCTCTATCAAGGAAATCACTGCATCGAACACAGGCTCTTGAATAGCGAATGAGCTGGGAGATATAAACTCTGTATGTTGTTACAAAGAAAAGGGAAGTTGACTATTGGAAAAGTGAAGTCATCGCGCTTGTCCTACAACTTAGTTTGTAGTCTACCTCTTTTGTCTATTTCAAGATGAAGGTCAAGGAATGAGGCCGATGTAGAAGTGTCTGTGGTATCCTTAATTTTGAGCTCTTATGGATAGATCAGATGAAGAAAATCACCAAAGCGAGATTTGTTTAGTGACAAAATATCATCTATATAACGGAAGCTAAAATTAAGGATTGGGCAAGTCTTTTATCTTTATTTTGAAGAAGTCCTTCAATGACTTCTGCCTCATAAGAGTGGAGAAACAGATCAGCTAGGAGAGGTACAGAGTTTGTGCCCATAGGAATTACGATAGTTGAAAAACAAGTCCTCCAAACTGGGCAAATATATTGTCGATCAGAAACTAACATGATTTCAATCACTTCTTCCTCTGTATATTTTTTCTCCGATTCGGGGTCATTTTTCACAAATCAGGCTTGTTCTCTACCTACAACAATGTACCAATGTCTTCGTTCACGGTTCTTACGTGAGAAACATTTATTAATTAAACCTTTTACCCGAGATTTTAGTTGTTCATGTGGTAGTGTAGAGTGTGGAGAAGTCGAACGTTTTAATGCTGTTACAGTGTGATAATGATCTATAGTTTAAGATGTCAAGTAGATCTTTGGAGTTTTTCAAAATCCACATTTCATATACTGCTTCTTGAAAAGCAAGTATCACAGTATTTTTGAAGGCCCTCTTTAACAGCTGTCAAGATGGAGGTTAGCAATTTAGATATAGGTTTTGTAGCACATTTGGCAGATCCAGCGATGTATCGTTTTTTGTATGGGCATTTATGTAATTTTGGTATCCAGTACAAAGAGGGGAGATCTATGTCTTCATTCTTGGTGGAAATCCCGAAGGAAAGAAATACAGATTTATAAAAACCAGAGTATCAGCAAACGTTAGAAGTTGAGTGATGAAGCTGAAAATCAATCACAGAATACAACTCACCGATTTCCAAGCTTCAGACCCAATTTCAAGTGTCGATGACATTTACACTGATACATGCAAATAAAATCTTATACAAAAAATTGGGTTTATAGTATACAAAGTATCTGCAAACAGGAAGTAGTCAAGTGACAACCTGAAAATCCCTTACACAATCATCACAATACAATGCATAAATTTCAAACTTCATACCCAAATTTAAAACCATTACCTCAAGTACAAGCCAAGAAATCTTTAAAAATTTGGTTTTTAGTTAAAAGTCAAAGTATAAGCAAACAGAAAGAAGTACACTGAAGTAATGTTGCAAACTTTAAAATGGCTTAAACAATACAACTAATTAATTCTAAGCTTAAAACTAAATTTAAAGTCATTTTTATCAGTACAAGTCATAAAATCTTTGACAAAATTTTGGTTTATAGTAAAAGATCAAAGTATTGGCAAACAAGAAATAGACGCCTGTCAAATATGAAAATCACATGCACAATACAACTCATCTCCAAGCTTCAGATTTAAAATTCTTCCCTCCAGTACAAGCAATAAAATCTGTGACGGAAATCGTTGCTATGGTTAAAATCAAAGTATCAGCAAACAGGAAGTGGACATGAAACAAATTTTGAATATGGCTCATCATTTCCAAGCTTCCGACCAAATTTCAATTCACTCCCACTTATATAAGCCAAGAAAAATTATTCATGGACGGACAGACAGAGTGAAAACTATAGGGCCTTCCATACATCATTCCAGTACAGTGTGGCTGAATTAAAATAAATTGCTTCCTTAGTTTCATAGCCGTGATAGCAAATGATAAAAATAAGGATTTTCCCATAAGGTCTGGGTTGGAGGCTATGTTTTTATCAGAACAAATTAAAAGGAATAGAGCACTTTTGTAATTTAAAGACCTTCCATAAATCATACCTGTGAAGTTTGGTTGAATTTACTTTAGTGGTCACAGAGAGCCATTGATCAAAATGTGATTTTTAACCCGGCAACTCTTCTGTTACTATTTAACAAAATTTCACGAAAATTTGTATGTAGCAAGGACATGATATGAAGATGTGCATATTGTTCAGGAATTTTCATAGTGCAATTTTCCAAGAGTTATGCCCTTTGACATAGGAGTTTTGATCATTTGCTTGTAAGCGCAACTCCTCTGTAACTGTTCAATGTAATTTCATGAAACTTGTATGTATCAATAACTTATTATGAAGATGTGCATTTTATCAGGGATTTTTCATCAAGCATTTTTTGCAGAAGTTATGCCCTTTTGAACTTAGAAATAGATACGTGTCTTGACCATATGCATGTGGTTTCTTGCGACAAAACTTGGCAAATACTTTTTCATGAGTGAGAAGGGTAGCAGTCAGTAAAGCTTTGCACATTTTCAGTTATTCTACCGTCGGCATTCATTTTTGTTAGATATATTATTTATAAAATTGAACTATAAATAAACTAAGTTCAAGGCCAGCTGCCATGTCATTTGTAAGATCTGAACAAAATGAGCAATCTTAGTAAGGACCTTGCATACTAGTATATCATTCCAATAAAGCTTGGTTGAATTTTCTTCAGTGGTTTCACTAGTTGCAGTTGATGAAAATGTGAAAAGTAAACTGCAAGACAGACTAGTAGGACAAACGAAGGAAATATAATGGACAGACAGAAAGATGGCTGACATTGGATGCTAAGTGATGGTAATAGCTCGCACTGACCCCTTGGGTCCAGTGAGCTAATTAGGTAATTTTGCTCCCTCATTGTTTGTAAATAGAGTATAAAAAATATGTAAAAAACTTAAATAAGATGAACAAGTTATCTTTACCTTCCAATGCAATCTGCAGTATATCTGACTTTGTTTTGTTTCTAAATGAACAAACTTTAAATCCTAGAGTTTTGAAGATCTTTTTCATGTGTTTGTAATCAATATCATCTCCTGGTCTGTCCTTATAACCAGAATTACGTAAGAAAAATTCATTGTGTATAATAAGTGCTATCCCTCTTTCCTTTCTGTTGAAGTCGTATCGTTCATTTGTATCTGGAACACTATCCATATTATCCTATAAGATAAATGAAATTTTTAAAATAAAACATGGTGCTGTAGTGAAGCATAAAAAATAAGACCCAGTTGAATTGCTTGTTCAATAACAATTCATATAGGATACTTTGTATATCACCTGCTGAAGACATATTATAGTATAACTGCATGGGCTATATTAATGTATATCATATCCTTTTGTAAAATACCAATTGTACTTATTAAGTAGTCAAGGTGTATTAAAATCATGCAGCTCTTAACAAATCAGCTAGAAATCTTACATGTCTTAATGCTGAAAATGTAGATCAAAGTGCACCTAATTCTGTTACAGATGTAAGTGACTACTAAAGATGTACTTACTAACCAATTATCACCTGTCTTTGACATGTACCTTCTTTGATATGCAGCACAAAATAATTATGAATGAAAGTCAAGTTGATTGAAATCAGGATTTTTTTTAATCTAGCAATTGAAATTCATCATTAAAAGCATGGTTGCTAAACAAAAATTCCTCCCAAAATTGTTTGGCTTTGAGCATTATTAGCATGTTGAGAGTTTCAGTAAATTTACAAAAATTGAAATAAAAAACTTTTGAAATCTAAGCATAGCTTAACCATTGAAAATGGTTGGAATTAGCTAAAATTAATAACTAGAGGCTCAGATACTGAGCCTGTATTGCTCACCTGACAAAGATGCTTTTAAGCCATGCCTATGCTGACGACCAAAAATGTTTTCCTATAGGGTCTAATGTTAAACTATGTTCTCTACTCACATCCATGTTTTTGTTAGATTCAATTGAAATAAATATTTTTGTTAATATCTTTCCATTCATAACTCGAATACAGTTAAGTTAAATTTGCTTTAATGGTTTCAGAGTAGATCATGAAAATGAAGAATTTTCCATGGGTCCAATGTTAAACTATGTTCCGTGCTGGCGGCCATGTTTTTTATTGATCCAAAAGAAATGAGAAATCTTTGTTAAGGACCTTCAATACATTATTCCTGTAAAGTTTGGTTGAATTTGCTTCAGTGGTTTCAGAGAAGATGAAAATGTGATTTTCCCATAGGGTCCAATGTTAAACTATGTTCCACTTTGGCAGCCATGTTTTTTATAGGATCCAAACGAAATGAGCAATCTTTATAAAGGACCTTCCATACATCGTTCCTGCAAGGTTTGGTTGAATTTGCTTCCTTGGTTTCAGAGGAAAAGATGAAAATGTGATTTTTCCCATAGGGTCCAATGTTAAACCTAAGTTCCGCGCTGGCGGCCATGTTTTTATCGGATCAATACAAAAAGAGCAATCTAAAAATTGTTGAAGACCTTCCATACACCATTCCATAAAGTTTGGTTGAATTTGCTTCAGTGGTTTCATCAGAGAAGACAAAAATGTGATTTTCCCAAAGGGTTCAATGTTAAACTATGTTCCGCGCTGGCGGTCATGTTTTTTATCTGATCCAAACGAAATGAGCAATCTTTCGTTGAGGACCTTTAGTACATCATTCCTGTAATTAGTTTGGTTGAATTTGCTTCAGTGGTTTCAGAGGAAAAGATGAAAATGTGTATTTTCCCATAGGGTCCAATGTTAAACCTAAGTTCCACGCTGGCGGCCATGTTTTTTATCGGTTCGGAACCAAATGAGCAATCTTTGTAAAGGACCTTCCATACATCATTCATGTGAAGTTTGGTTAAATTTGCTTTAGTGGTTTCAGAGGAGAAGATGAAAATGTGAAATGTTAACGGACAGACGACGTACGACGGACGGACGACGGATGCCAAGTGATGGCAATAGCTCACCCTGACCCTTTGGATCAGGTGAGCTAAACTAGAGGCTCTCAAGAGCCTGTATAGCTCACCTGGTCCATGACTGGCATAAACTGCAGCCCAAATTTACCCAATGTTAAAGTGTCTCATTTTCTAGAAGTTTCAAATAACTAAATACCGAAGTTACTGTGAATTTTGATTCTGCATATGCGCATTTCGACAACTTATGTCTCTTCAGTGCAGATAGAATCTAAACATGTGGAAGACCATAATGTCAAAGATGTTTAAAAACTGATAGAGAACAAATTACCAAATATGATCTAAACAGGAAACCAAAATCAGCTAAGGACAGAGCTTTGCATGAGGGAGATACTCCTTAGTTGCAACAAAATTTACAAAAATTAAATATTGTAAGGTTTTAAATAGAATCGGCTTTCGGGTCAGCACCGAAGTACTGACTACTGGGCTGGTGAATACCCTCGGGGACTAACAGTCCACCAGCAGTGGCATCGACCCAGTGGTAACAAAGGAGAAAATCAGACTTACCAGACACAATTTCTTTGATAGGTACCGACTATGGACAGTTGACACCAAGTATGGTTCCAATTGGGCAAGTAGATTCAGCAGTTTCCACAGTAATTTAAAGCCCCACTTCCATTAAAACCAATTTCAGACCATCATTCAAAAAAAAATTGGGCAGGGGTTCCCCTTATAATTCAGATAATGCATATTGCTGAAATCAAAACATTCCAAGTTCCCCTTACCATTAAAAAATTTTGGCAGGGGTTCCCCTTTATAATCTAGTTTAAACATATTTCTTATATTGTGAAGAAAACTATGAAGCACAATACGACAATCAAGCTTACATTGTAAGTAATACAGTTGAACTAAGTCTCTCAAACTTTGGTAGCTGGAATACCACCAATATCTTGAACTGTATTTAAAAGTCTGATCATGTTTTAGTATATTTCTTTGTTTGGCTTTTTTGACAAAAAACATTCTTCCTAAGGACCACTTTCGACACCAGTTTTGAAGTCAAAACATCATTTTGTAAATGGCGGGCAATGACAATTTTCAACATCAGTTCTGAAGTCACAACATCAATATCTATTTGGAAATCAAATTTCATTGAAATTGGACAATGCTGAATTTTCCTGCCTTTTTTGGCGGCCATTTTGAAAATGGCGTTCAATGAACAATTTTCAACATCAGTTTTTGAAGTCGCAACATCAATATCTATTTGGAAACCAAATTTCACTGAAATCGGACAATTTTGAATTTTCCCGCCTTTTCTGGCGGCCTTTTTGAAAATGGCATTCAACGAACAATTTCTAACATCGGTTTTGAAGTTGCGACATCAATACCTATTTGGAAACCAAATTTCATTGAAATCGGACAATGTTGAATTTTCCTGCCTTTTTTGGCGGCCATTTTGCAAATGGCGTTCAACGAACAATTTTCAACATCAGTTTTTGAAGTCGCAACATCAATATCTATTTGGAAACCAAATTTTATTGAAATTGAAGGATGTTGAATTTTCCCGCCTTTTTTTGGCAGCCATTTTGAAAATGGCGGTCAACGATCAATTTTCAACACCACTTTTGAAGTCACCACAGCATGGCAAACATTTTATCAATTTACACTTAACCTTCGTCTTCTATAGTTTTGGAAATAAAAGACGAAAAATATGAAAATTTTGAAAATTCTGTGAAAAAGGGCAATAACTACTACAAAGGTTTTTGGATTTTCTCCAAAATTTCAGGGTGGGTAGATTTTGATATGCTGAACATTTTTGCAATATAAAGTTGACCTCTAACTGCTATAGTTTCTTTGACAAAAGATAAAATATATTAAAATTTTGAAAAATTTCTGGAAAAAGGGCAATAACTCCAAAACTGGTAATCAGATTTTCTTCAAAATTGTAGGGCGAGTAGATCTTGCCATGCTGATCACTTTTACCCCCCATGTCAGATTTTAGATATCTGTAACGGTTTTCGAGTTATTTGCCAAAAACAGCAATTTACCCCATGTGCTATTTTTAGTAACGGCAGCCATGTTGTTTGGTCCTCGGACTCATCGGATACAATTTTGAAAGAGGATACCCTGGTGATGATTCAGGCCAAGTTTCAGAGGAGAAGATTTTTGAAAAAATTTACGACGAACGGACGACGGACGGACGACGGACGCCAAGTGATGGCAATAGCTCACATGACCCTTCGGGTCAGGTGAGCTAAAAAGCATGGTTGCAGACAAGAATTCCCAAAAATTACTTGTCTCCGAAAGTTTCAGGAAATTTACTAAAAAATCATATTTTAATATAAACTTCAGATACAATAATGAAGATGTACTAAATCATCATGATCATGCTAAATACTGTGCCAAAATTTCATTAATATTGAATACGATTTGAGAAAAATATTCAAGTTCATAAAACCTTAAACGTTTTGGTTAATTAACCAAATGTTGATGCCTCCAATCTCCAATACCAACAGCGGAATCTTTAGTCACTATGTCTTGCCTTCGCAACATTCAGCAGATGTGAGACAAGAACTGGTTATCAATACAGATTAAATACAAGAGTGGGCCCTAATGTCTTGCCCGTCCCTGCTTGGTTGCTAAAACTGATGAGAATAAGATGTGTTTGATAAACGCTACATATGCCCCCAGAATCTAGTCAATTATATGGGAAACTGTCAATTTTACCACTTTTTACCTCTGCGATCCTGGCCTTTGATATGACCCCTTTTTTTTGGTGGGGTATATTTATGTTCGTCTTGTTTATTGAAAATGGTTTAATTGTTTAATGTACCTATTTAAACTTGCTACAAGAAACCTACATAGAAATACTGCATCAAGATCTAGATCTGACAAAAAATTCAAAAAAATCATTTTTTCCATTTGGGTCTCTTGTTTCTCAAAAATGGTAAATGCTACCGTAAATCCGTCGGCATACTACAGTTGCGCAATTTTATTAGCAATAAAATAAAGCAAAATCCGTCTACATACCACAAATAATAAGGATTCTACAGTCAAATATGGGAAAACAGCCAATTTAACCCCTTTGTAACTGCTGTGACCTTGACCTTTAACTTGACTTTTTTGCATATTTATGTTACCTACCGGTATTATACACTTGCTAAGTAAAAAAGTCTATCTTACATAGTTCAACAGCAATAGCCAAGGTTAAAGTTTCAGACGCACAGACAGACACACAGACAGAAAGGACAAAAACAATATGCCCCGACCCTTGAATTGGGGGCATAAAAATCAACTCGCCAAAAGGTGCTCATTGTAGACCATGAAGTCACAGACTTAAGTCTTAAGATCAACTGTCATGTACTACCATAGACCAATCCACATTCCAAATACCATCAGCCTACAACTAACAAGCCTTGAAATTTATGCTACAGAAAAAAAAAACATATTGTACTACTCAAGAGCAATCTACAAGCCAAATATCAATGCCCTACCACTTACAGTAATTGCAAAACTGTTCTTATCATAAAATCTTAACCATGTTCACTTGACCATTAAATTGAGGCCAAAGTCAAAAGCCAAATTCCAAACTGACATGTACTTGACAAGACAAAGCTATATACATAATATCAATGACATATCAGTAAAGTGATCGTTCATGTGTGACTAAAGGGGCAGAACAAGGGGCGTGGAATCGGTATGTACTCTCAAGTTGCAACTCCATGTCAAATATCAAGTGCCTAGGACTTAGACTGGTATAGGATGTACAAACTGCTTGCTAAGTGATCGTTCATGCATGACTAAGGGGCTAGGGCCATAAACTAAGTAGGGATTTGAGTTGTATCCATACTAATGCAACTGCACATCAAATATTATGGACCTACATCTAACATAAGCTTGTTAACTCACACTAGTTTGCAATTGTTGACACAGCTGCAGTCGCGGGACATGCTACCTCTTAGTCTCGTCTCTGTGACTTTTTGTCGAGACAAAAATTATACCCCCCAGTGTGAATCACACAGAGGTTGCTCCATTACAGGTAATGGGACTTAGTCGTAACCCTCCTGGGAACAAATGGGACTGAGAGTTACATGAACTGTACATATCATATTGAAGGACAAATGGTTGCAGCTGGCTAAGTAGTGACTTTTATTAGCAGATCTTTGAATGCATTTTCCCATGGGGTCCAATGTTAAACTAAGTTCCCTGTTGGCAGCCTTCTCTGATGAATTGTGGACTTTTGCCAGACAAAATTTTAACGGAACTGTTCAAAGACTATTGTGATTAGTGACAAAGATTGGTTCTAAGCCAAATGCTACCTACCCAAATAATATACGCCCTTCCCAAATTAATATTCTTTCTCCATGTTTTCCACAAAAAATCAAAAGTTTTTTTCGTCATTTTTTGTCTGTTTCGCTTCTTTACATTTTTGAAAAAAACTTCAATAGACTTGGGTCGGATTTGGGCAAAACAAAATTTTTGATAAATAAGTCTGGCCCTAGTTGGCCAACGGTCTCTGAGAATATCTCCATGAAAGAAAAATTCACAACAGATAGATGCCATGTGATTGCATAAAAATCACCCTGGCTATAGTCATGATATTAAGCCATCCCCTTCAGTAATGCCTCGAAGGCAGGTAATACCAAAAAACATCTCTGAGTCTATCTTAATCCCAAAAAGGATTAGATATTCAGATGAGCTAAACATTTTGTCATTATTCACTCAGACATGACAAGTGAGTCCAGGTGTCCTTAATTTATCTGGATGAATTGGAGGGACTGACATTTTTTTTTATGAAACAAGTGATGCGTCTAGTGCTGTGACATATGTGATATCCATTCAACTTTCGAGCAGATTAGACTTGTAGAGTCTCAGATATCAGACATGAGACTCAGGTTTCAGTTTTTTTATGACAGCAAAAATTTTTGCGGTCCTATAATGGTATAGTGCTGTTGTCGTCGTCGTTGTCATCTTCGTTGTCGTCTGTAGACACTTTCAATTTTGCTCAATAACTTTAATTCCTGTAGGTCAGTTCTTGTGAAATTTTATCACAATGTTCCTTGGCACAAAAGGAAGGCTTCGATAAGTTTTTGGTCATTGTGGCCCGTCCATTTTTTTTAAAAAAGGGCCAAAAAGGGTTAAATTTGGTGTTTTCTCATTTGTGGCTGTAGAATCTTTATTATTTATTGGATTTTGAAGGTGTTTCTGTCAGTGTGCTCCTTTAAGGAAATTTCCAATCTGAATTATGGCAACGGATTTTACATCGCATGTACTGTTCATGAGATAAAGGGGGCCTAAAAGGGAGAAATTCAAAAAAAAATTTTTTTTATTTTTAGTCTGATTTTAATGCAGTTTTTTGCAATGGATTCCTTAAATGAATAAAGGGCTACGCCGAGCGCAGCATGATACGACCGCAGCATGTCGACCACTGAAATTTCAACAAAAGTAGTTTAAAGTGAATGTGGACACAGTAAAGAGCTTGACAAAATAATTAGATGGACACAAAAAGAAGCTTGACACAGTTTTTAGCTGATCACTTACTGATGAAAAAAAAAACATAAGAGCTATGCAAAATATGTACTATCAACTAAAACTTTACATCCATAGAAATTCAAAGAAAAAAATTCCATCGAAATCTGATGAAAAATAAAGATATGACATATTTAGAAAAATTGCAATTTCAGTCCCTCTGACCCCATGTAGCTCGGAAACGGTAAGAGCCACGCCAAATCTGTTTCCATACCTCTGAAAGCTTAGATCAAGAGGAATCCAAAGAAAAAAATCCAATCGAAATCCGATGAAAAATAAAGATTTGACATATTTAGAAAAATTGCATTTTTGGCCCCTTTGACTCCTTGTAGCTCGGAAACGGTAAGACCTACACAAAATCCGTTGGCATATTACTGAAAGCTTAGATCAAGAGGAAGCCAAAGAAAAAAATCCCATCGAAAACCCATGAAAAATAAAAATTCTACATAATCTGCAAATTCGCATTTTGGCCCCGTTCGGCCCCTCATAGCTGGGAAAGGAAACAAATTATCAAAATTCTAATAGCTGAGCGCCATATTAATTTTTCACAAGGAATCCATTAAAAGAAACTGCATCAAAATCGGACTTAAAATAGAAATTTATTTTTTTGGAGATTTGCCCCTGTTGGGCCCCATTTATCTCGTGAGCGGTACATGCTACGTGAAATCCATTGGCATACCTCAGATTGGAAATTTCCTCAGAAGCACACTGAAAGAAACCCCATCAAAATCCGATTAATAATAAAGATTCTACAGACAAACATGTGAAAACACCCAATTTAACCCTTTTTGGCCCCTTTTTTAAAAACGGGTGGGGCCACAATGACCAAAACTAAGCCAAGCCTTCCTTTTGTACCAAAGAACATTATGTTAAAATTTCATAAGGATTGATCAACTGGAACTAAAATTATTGACCAAAAACTAAAGTGTCTACAGACGACGACAACGACAACGACGACAACGACGACGACGACGACGACAGCACCATACCAATATACGACCGCAAAAATTTTTGCGGTCGTATAAAAATTAATACAGAGCTGTTTCCTCAGATTTTTTGTTAACTTGTTTCTTTTCTGAGCTATAAGGGGCCAAATGGGACCAAAATTACACAGACAGATTACCTGAAATTTTTATTTTTCATCGGATTTCAATGGGATTTTTTTTCTTTGAATTCCTCTCGTTGTAAGCTTTTCAGTAGTATGCCAACAGATTTGGGGTAGCTCTTACCATTTCCGAGCTATAAGGGGTCAAGGTGGCTGAAATTGCAATTTTAAAAATATGTAAAATCTTTATTTTTCATCAGATTTAGGTGGGATTTTTTTTTCTTTGGATTCCCTTTGTTGTAATCTTTTAGTACAAATGTAGTATGTGACCAATTTGGTTTCCGAGCTATAAGGGGTCAAAAGGGGCCAAACACAGCCAAAATTGCATTTGGTCAAATAAAATTTTGTTTTTTTATCAGATTTCAATGGGATTTTTTTCCTGGGATTACTTTTAATGTAAAATCTAGTTGGTAGTCACCAGATTTTGCTTAGCTCTTGCCGTTTCCAATCATTAAGGGATCAAAAGGGCTAACTTTTGTTTTCCCTAGTTTGTGTCCAGGCTATTGATTCTTCAAGCTCCTGATTGTGTCCATCTAATTATTGTGTCAAGCTCTTTACTGAGTCCACATTCACTTCAAACTACACTTGTTCAAATTTCAGTGGTCGACATGTGCTGTTGTATCATGCTGCGCTATGTGTAGCCCATTATTGATCTTTGGTGAAATTTTTGACAAATTTCGTCTATAAGGCAATTGGTATTCAAAGCGTAGGGTCCAAGTACCAAAGCAAAGTGTCTTGTCTACTGCCAGTGCCAGTAAGCGTACTTTCTTTCCGAGTTGCAGAATTTCCTGGTATATACATAACCTATTGTATTTCTACCTTGGTGTTTATTCCGTCATGGTCAGTACTCCATTGTGATCTGTGCCAATTGTGGATTAGATGTTGTGGATTTTCTACCCTAGTGCAATTTATCCAAAAGGAAGGAATACACTGCCAGAATCGAGGGAATGGAAAGGGGGTCTCATCCTGATTTCCTGTCATAAGAATGAGTTAATCCCGAAATCCCAGCCATTTTTTGCGAAAGGTCCTGATCCTGGAAGATTGTATTTAAGAGCCCAATTTTTGCCAATCCTGACAAATTTTACCATGAAATCCCAATTTCCCGGGTCTAAAATTACCCCTTTCCCATGTCCCGATGGCTTTTTCATCCCGACTTCCCGGCCTAAAAAAAGGTCCATTCCGATTTCCAAAAGTTAAAAATGGTCAATCCCGGCGTCCTGAAAATGGTCTCGCCCCCTCCCCCTCCGAATCCCCCGTTATAACAGTACGGCAGTAGGCAGTATCCGGGATCACCCCATCAATAACTTATTACGCTCCCGAAGGGAGCGTTAATGGTAGGAATTTCAACATCTTGGACCAACTGCAAACTCTTCAACAAAATGGCAATCGAAACGGAAAAGGAAACTCAAACATCGGGCAATTGGGATGCGCAGTCAAGGGTGCACAGCAAGGTTGGGCGGTTTAAACCACCCGCGGTTTTTACCGGTGGTTTTAACCGGTTTTAACCACCCCGATCAATACTCCCTCAAGTGGTCAATACCGGTCAATACTGGTCAATTGAAATTTCAAGAAAGACCATTGACCAAATTAATTTACAGAATGTCATATAATAAAATATTTGAAAAACAATTTATGCCTTTATTTCATTGTTTTTTAAATTTTTTTAATATAAAATTTGTTATTCAAATGAAATTTGACAGAAATTATCTTTATCTTGATATGAAAATAATAATAGGGCTTGGTGGTCAATACTTATACTGTTCAATTTAATTATAATAAAAGTTGGGTAAAAAATTAAGTTTATGAAGTATATATGTTTAAAAAATGTCATTTTTACAGGTAAATTGCAGGTGTACAATGTACGTACATACAGGTACATGACAGTTAATTAAACTACTGATTGACAGATGGTCAATTATATTAGAGACTGACTTGTCAAAACAACATCCTTTCAGAACAAGGAGATGGGTAATAAAGTGGTTTTAATCCATTGTAAAGTAATAAAAACTTAATTAGCTCATTTACGTACAACAGTAGTTTAACTAGACAAATTTTATTCCAAATGCATAAATGGACAGTTGTCAGGGGTATACTTTTCTTGGCTTTTTTATGTAGGGGTTCTTCATTTTTCTTATTAATAAATACTTTTCTTGTATAGTTCATGTAGTTTTATTGTATTTATATACCGGGTAATATTGAACTATTAACTTCTCAATGAACAACATAACACCATTCTGATACCTGTACCCTCTATAATAAAGCATTTTTGTCAAAAATTCAATTGACCAGTATTGACCGGTTAAAACCAGTATTGACCACCCGCCCGGTCAATACTAGTATTGACCGGCTTTTTGCCAACCTGGGTGCACAGTTTACTATTTTGTAAACTCTTCGATATTTTACATAATGTAGTTTTTCAATAATTAATCTTTTACTGTGGATAACCTCTGACTTTACCCTTAATTCTCTTGTCATTGTTAAAGGTATTTACCTGTCTTCATAGATAAACTTGTTTGTTCACACTTCCCATTGTTACAACAACTTTCATTCATGCCTCAAGAGTTTCATCCTTTAGGAAAAATCTATCAAACTGATTAAATGACTTCAAAGTGATTACCTTGATTGGTACAGAAAGAAAACTTGACAAGACCAATGAGTGATAGTTGGGGATGGTATCAAACCTTTTTTTCAGAATTTATTCATTAATTTATGAAGATATATGCCAACTGAATTATAATTAGCTAACTTATATACCTAGAAACCATTGCAAGTTTTTTTTTCTACTGAGGCTATGTAATTGCAGTCACAAAGTTCTTCTGTCAAGTTGCATGGTGGACTGCTGGGTAAAATAAACAAGTAGCTGAAGCAAATATTAAAGGCCGATGGGCTTTTGGACCCTGCATTTATTTCTGCAACTGGTTGGTTATACTAATATATGAAGTTAGTGACATACATTTTGGATAAAGGGAAAAGAGTAAAGTCCCAAACGAATGGATAAAGTATTCACTAAATAAAACCTAGTTTTGACTTATATAAAATTTAATGCTAATGGCCAAATATTTGATTCTGAGCCTCTGCCCCCCCCCTCCCTTTTTCCAAAAAAAGCTCCTCGATACATTGTTTGTCAAATTTCTGGATTAAGAAAAATTCGTTGTTTTAATTTCCAAATTACAATTAGGTTTTAAAAATTATATGAACTAGAGAATGTGTCTGTAAGACACGGATGCCCCGCCAAAAGATATATCGCAAAGGATAACTCATTAATTTGGGCAGTACTCATCAAGGCAATTAATTTGATGAAATATCAAATTGTTGAGAAATGGACGTAAAGGCAAAACTTAACCAAATTCACCGAAGCATAAAATGTAGGTCAAAGCCACCTTATTGTTAATGATTTGGGCAGTACTTATCAAGCCTATCAATTTGATGAAATATCACTGTCCTATAATGTATAGCTGTTGAGAAATGGACTTTAATGCAAAACTTAACCAAAGTCACTGAAGCGTAAAATGTAGGTCAAAGCAACCTTATTTTCAATGATTTGGGTAGTACTCATCAAGGCAATTAATTTGATGAAATATCATTGTCCTATAATGCATAGTTGTTGAGAAATGGACTTAAACATTAAACTGAACTAGAGTCACTCTAGCATGAAATATAGGTCAAAGAGTCAAACTACTTAGTGAACTATGTAGTACTATCAAAGATCTATCTACTGACCTATTATCATTGTTCTATCTCTTACAGTTTCTGAGAAATGGACTTAAACGCAAAACTTAACCGGACGTAAGGTCGTACGGACGGAAGGGCGGACAAGGGTAACACTGTATGCCCCTTCCACATTCGTGGGCGGGGCATAAAAATAATGAAATATCCAGTTCCATAATCTACAACTACTAGTTATATGTATATTTTGAAAATAAAATATTCACAAAAGGTTTGATATAACCCCCACTTTTACTCATCATTTTAATCCCTTTGAAGTCATTTAATCAATTTGATAGTTTTTTCCTAAAGGAAAATTTATGAATATTGTAGATAATATTGTAAATTTTAGGGTAAAATGTAAACAAAAATTATGATAAAAATATGAAAAAAGGTTAATTTTGTAAATTTTGTTGTGAAAAATGCGAGAAAAAAATGTGAGGAAATATATATATAAAGTTACACAGTTATTAGGGTTAAAAGGTGTTATTATTTAAAAATAATAAAATAATTTAAACAGTTGTACCAGAAATATGATCTTGAAACAATAGGCTCTCAATATCCTGTTTCGCTCTCATGGACCAGAGACATTAATTTGTTTAAATGTTTCTGTGTGGACAACGGCTGACGACGGCTGATATATATTGTCAAATTAAAGGGTCTCATTTTCAAACTTTGGAAAGAAACCTTTATGTTATACGTCACCACTGCCTACCATCTTAGAAAATGACCGATCTGCAGAACTTAATTCTAATGAGAACTATTGTGTCAAAGTTTATTTCTCACTGGCCAAATGGTTTCAGAAGAGATATTTTTTTAATGTACTCAAAAGACTTGAAAGGGATCTGTATTGAGAAACATTGTGTTTGAGTTTGACTCTAATTAACCTAGTTGTTTCAGAGGAAAAGCTTTTTGTATGTTCTTTCGATAGGGTCTGACATTATGATTGCTCCCATTTTGGATGAGGGATTAGCACAAAAAAATAATTGTTTATAATTAGGTACCAGGTTTATAAAGCACATGCTAACTATATGTGCATAAAAATATTCAGCTTCTAATCAAATGTGCTAAGGTATATTCCAAATCAACTGTTTCTCGTTCATTGAATATATAGAATACATGAAATAAGCTTTTCAATGAACGAGAAATGTGGATACAAAATATTTTTTGTGCCTTTTTTGTATTGGCAAACATATTGATATAAAATCAATCTATATTTGAATTAAGTTACAGATTCTTTTTTTTTTCTCTTCTTTTTTCATGTAAAAAATTATAAATACTTGGGGTTTTTTTGGAGGGATGTTTTTTTTTCAGAACTGAAATGAGCATCTTTAAATTTAGAATTAGCAAGACAATCAAAATGACAATTAACAATATTTTCCAGGTAATTAAGAGGTACAATAATTACCCTATTTGAGACCCCATAATCCTTACTAATGAGCACCTAAAGAATTCTTTGATTTTATAAAATGTTGGCATTCCGGCACACAGCCGTTGTAACAATGGGAAGTGTGAACAAACAAGTTTAGCTATGAAGACAGGTAAATACCTTTAACAATGACAAGAGAATTAAGGGTAAAGTCAGAGGTTATCCTCAGTAAATTCCATCTTATTTCATAAATACTTTCACTTTGATGCACATTTAGAAAAAAAATGGGTCAAAGACTCAAATGGCCGGGTTGCGTTTGGTGCTTCTAGCTATCAAGTGTTGTTTTATAGGTTCCCTAATGGGTCTGTGTATAGAATATGTTGAAAATATTGATAAAAAATGACTAAGCTAGAAGGTCTGGAAAAATATGAAAAAGTATTGGAAATAATTCCATAAAGTCAGGAAACATTCTGTGAACTTTCAAAGGTCAGAGATGAAAACTGTAGGTTGAGTTGATTTCACAAAATAGGTACCCTCTGTTGAAAAAGTTGATAAAAAATGACTTAGTTCCAAAGTCCGTGAAAATAGGAAAAAAATTTCAAAATGATTCCAAAAAGGAAGGTGCACATGCAATATATATATAGAAACATTTTGTGAAGTTTCAGAAATATTGGAAATAATTCCATAAAGTCAGGAAACTTATTGTGAACTTTCAAAGGTCAGAGATGAAAACTGTAGGTTGAGTTGATTTCACAAAATAGGTACCCTCTGTTGAAAAAGTTGATAAAAAATGACTTAGTTCCAAAGTCCGTGAAAATAGGAAAAAAAATTCAAAATGATTCCAAAAGGAAGGTGCACATGCAATATATATATAGAAACAATTTGTGAAGTTTCAGAAATGTAGGTTGAAAACTGTATAGGAGGAGTTGATTTCACAAAATAGGTACCCTCTGTTTAAAAAATCGATAAAAATGACTAAGTTCCAAAGTCCGTGAAAAAAGGGAAAAATTTCAGAATGATTCCAAAAAGGGAGGTGCACATCAACAATATATATAGAAACATTTTGTGAAGTTTCAGAAATGTAGGTTGAAAACTGTAGGAGGAGTTGATTTCACAAAATCAGTGTCTCATTTTCCCCGCCCGTCGCCCGCCGCCGCCCGCCCGCCCGCCCGACATTCACCATACTATAACCCGGATTTGCACTCCGTGCAACCCGGCCAAAAATTGTACCAAATGAAATAATTTTTCTGACAATTACATACGAGGTTGTCTTGACAATGTAAACAAAAGATGGCGACAGGTTGCCATTACATCTGTAGCATTGTACATTAGTAATGACTGTTATTTATCCATCGAACCTGTCCATACATTATTTAAGATTCCCTATTAAAAGCCATCCATGACATTTTCTAAAAGTACCACAAAAGATTATGATGTCTTCATGGTCTTACCTTGGCATTAAGCAATGCACTGAGACTCCCTTTTCCGAATATGGACACCTATATAATGTGATCCTGACGTATATTTGACCGAATACTTTCACAAATAAAATGGCATCCGATACTTTACAATCAAATAATTCACTAGGGTAAATGTGATATCGGTAACTGCAGTTACCGATATCTCAAGATGGCGGACGCGTTTCGGCTTTATATTAGGACCGTCGATTTTGTAATACTAACTACAGATAATTCCGCCGTGTTTTATGTCTTAGTTGATACCTTACGAAATTTAGAACTGAAAGCTTGAAGGTTTCGCCAATTTTTTAATCGCTGAGTAGAGAAAATGGCTGTACAAAAAACTGCGATGATGTCGGTAACTGAAGAAAATAATTTTTCGAAGATATCCGTAACTGGTGTGAATTTTGTTTGCATGTATTGCTGAGGTTTCAAGGTATTTCATATACCAGACAGTAATAGCAACGAGGAAACTTTAGTTGTGCGAAGTACTAGTATTGTAAATACACCACCTCCACGTCATCCGTCTGCCTTGTCAAATATATTTGTCATAAAATTTAGATAATATACAATGTATACTGCAGCCTTTTCTTTGTGATGTCTCAAGGAAGTCTGGTCGATTTCCCTTATTGGCCATAGATATATTTAAAAAAGACAAAAAATAAAACAAAAAACAAATAAAGGGCTACGCCGAGCGCAGCATGATACGACCGCAGCATGTCGTCCACTGAAATTTGAAAAAGTGTAATTTAAAGTGAGTATGGACATAGGAAAGAGCTTGACACAATAATTAGATGGACGCAATAAGGAGATTGACCAAGTAATTAGCTGGACACAAACTAGGGAAAATAAAAATTAGCCCTTATGACTCCTTATGATTCCTCTTTGACCCTCTAAAGCTCAGAAACAGTAAGAGCTACACCCAATCCATTGACATGATGCTGAAAGCTTATATCAAGAGAAATCAAAAGAAAAAAATCCCATCGAAATGCGATGAAAAATAAAAATTTAAGGTAAACTGTAAATTTACGATTTTGGCCCCCTTCGGCCCCTCATAGCTCGGGAACGGCAAGAGCTATGTCAAATCCGTTGAAATACTACTGAAAGCTTACATCAAGTAGAATCCAAAGAAAAAAATCCCATCGAAATCCGACGAAAAATAAATTTTTTAGGTTAACTGTAAATTTACGATTTTGGCCCCCTTCG
>MJUU01032989.1:0-22526 GCA_002080025.1 Modiolus philippinarum | reverse complement strand
CTAAAAATTAAAAAATGAAATTTTTGAAATTTGCCCCTTTTGGGCCCCATTTATCTCGTGAACGGTACATGCCACGTGAAATCCGTTGGCATTCTTCAGATTGGAAATTTTCTAAGGAGTTTACTGAAAGAAACCCCATCAAAATCCGATAAATAATAAAGATTCTACAATCAAATATGTGAAAACAACTAATTTAACCCCTTTTGGCCCCTTATTCTAAAACGGGCGGGGCCAGGAACATAAAATTATAGCCCGGGCTAAAGCATGTGCCAAAAAACATCATACTAAAATTTGAAAATGATCTGTTCACTGGAACCAAAGTTATGCTGTCCACAGACACAAAAATACCCAATTTTACCCCTTTTTGGCCCCTTTTTCTGAAACGGGTGGGGCCATAAACCCGAAATTAAAACCCGGGATAGCCATTATGCCAAGACACCACATACTGAAATTTGAAGATGATCCGTCCACTAGAAACAAAGTTATGCTGGCCACAGACGCCGACGCCGACGCCGACGCCGACGACTGCGCCATAACATAATACGACCGCAAAATTTTTGCGGTCGTATAAAAACAAAAAACAAAAAAAGAAACAAAATTTAAATTAAATAAATATAAAATAAACTAGACATCGGAGAGATGGTAGCCATCTCTGTGGGCCCCGCTGTATAATATGTGCAAATTTAAGTGTGTGTGGACACAATACAGGTGTGGACACAGTACAAGTGTGGACACTGAAGTATGGGCACCATCATATTATCAAGATATCAACAGAATGTAAGCAATAATCTGACCTTAAAGATAAAGGTCAAGGTCAAGGGTCACCAATCATGGTTCATGACACATCGTCTTGAAGTGATCTATCTACATGCAAAATATCAAAAGCCTATCTCAAAAGACAAAAAAGTTATACCCCGGACACGACTTGTCATCATAAAAGCAAAATTCTGACCTTGACGACAAAGGTCAAGGTCAAAGGTCGCCAATCATGGCTCATGACACATCGTCTTGAAGTGTTCTATCTACATGCAAAATATCAAAAGCCTATCTCAAAAGACAAAAAAGTTATAGCCCGGACACCACTTGTCATTATAAAAGACAAAATCTGACCTTGACGACAAAGTTCAAGGTCAAAGGTCACCAATCATTGTTCATGACACATCGTCTTGAAGTGATCTATCTACATGCAAAATATCAAAAGCCTATCTCAAAAGACAAAAAGTTATAGCCCGGACACGACTTTGTTACGGACGGACGGACGGACGCACGGACAGAGTGATTACTATAGGGCGTCCGCCACTATGTGACGGGGCCCTAATAAATATAAAAAAAACCATAAACAAAACAAAAAGAAACACAAACATTTTAAAAGAAAACAAGATGTGTTTGTGAAACACTACATATATATGCCCCCAGATTCAACAGTAAAATATATGAAAATACCCAATTTTACCCCTTTTGACTCCTATGACCTTGACCTTTGACCCTATTTTTTGCATATTTATGTTCCTCTAGACAGGACCTATACACTTGCCAAGTATCAAAAGCCTATCTTACGTAGTTCAAAAGTTGTTTATTAAAACACCCATTTTAACCCCTTTAATCTAAAACAGATGAAGCCCCTTTTGGCCTCTTGTTTATTGAAATGGTTTTCATTGTTAAAAGTATCTGTTTAAACATGCTTTAAGCAACTTACAGAAAAATACTGCATCAAGATCTGACAAAAACTTGAAAAATTTCTTTTTTTCCATTTGTCAACCTTTGGGCCTCTTGTTTCTCAAAAACGGTAAATGCTACCTCAAATCTGTTGACATACTACAGTTGCGTAATTTTATTAGCAATAACATAAAACAAACCCTGTCTCAATACGATAAATATTAAGGATTCTACAGTCAAATATGTGAAAACAGCCAAATTCACCCCTTTTTAACCTCTGCGACCTTGACCTTTGACCTGACCTAATTTTTTTTTTGCATATTTATGTTCCTCTTGACTAGACCTATACACATGCCAAGTATCAAAAGTCTACTTATATAGTTCAAAAGTTATAGCCAAGGTTAAAGTTTCGGACGCACAGACGCACAGACAAACAGACGGACAGACAGACAGACTGGACAAAAACAATATGCCCCCGATCCTCGATCTGGGGGCATAAAAATACAACCAGAAAAAATGCGTTTCAGACAAGATGAAAATACAAACGAGTAACGATTCACGCACAGCAATAGAATACACATTGCCTGCATGGAGGTAAACAAAAAATGGGAGAAATTAGAAGGTTTGACAATATACCTAGAGAAAAAATGATAATGACCCCGGAGTGGTAGATACCTAGAGAAAAAATGATAATGACCCCGGAGTGGTAGAGATTTCAAGACCGGTTACGAAAGAGCCCGTATCCCTAACATGGCTACTGATTTCATTCATACTTTCTAGAATAGGATGGAACACCTTTGTGATCCATGAAACGGTTTTCAAAATATTGCAGTTTTTCATAAGGTCCAGCAACAAATTTGGATGAATGATCTTCATTCAAATTCTTCAAGTTAGATAGTAGCGGTGAGACGACATCATATAGGTAAAAAGATGTCGCGAATGTTGGACGATTTTTTAGCGTTACCTTCGGTATGGCGTATGCTCCTATGCTTCCTATATGGTAGGTCTATACATGTACTTTGTGGAAATATCATGGGTAGTAAACACATTCTATGCCCCCTCCCGTAAAGCGACGGGGCATTAATTTTTACCCTTGTCCGTCTATGCATATGTCCCAAAATTTCCGTCAAGGATTTCTCGGCAATAAAGATTTGATATTTTGTCTGAAACTTTGGTATGATGAGTACCTTGTTTCGGTTGAAAAAGAAGTATTATTTCAAAATAGATAAGATATAAAATTGGCATTAATCAAAAAGTCAAATTCCACGTATAATTATTCACAGACCTTGTTGTTAATACTTAAATCCTTACGTTAGAGGAAAATACATCAGTTTATAATATTTAATTACTTTTTACAGACATGTTTTTGATTTCTAAATATTTAACACTGATTTTCTGTGGAGAGACACAAATTGTAGGAAGGGTCATCTGCAGAAATCATACTACATGTTTATTACAATTTCTGTATTTAGTTAAAAAAATTGTGTATTTTTAATTTTGCCTGCAATGTAACACTTTAAAAGTTGAAGGATTTCAATCTTTGTTATTCTCCCTCCCGGTAAAATATTTGTCAGAATAAATTGGCTTATAAAAAGAATATCGCGATAAGTTCCCATAAAAAAGCATTTGCAATGGCTTTTAAATCATGATTTATTTATTTATTTATCTATTTTGACAAAAAAAAATAATTGAATCTTGACCATGTTGACGCTTTTAAAGTTTCTATTTTATCTTCTTTGCATGTTTTACTGATGAGATCACAGAGCAATATGCATATGAAACAATTGTATTATATATACCGGAATGTCAATAGGTAACAACAAAAATGGCTTTCTCTACTAAGGGGACGATAATTTGGTTTTCAGTGGGGGGGGGGGGCTTGAGCGATTTTGCCTTAAAAATATTTTCATGTCCGTCTCGAACAAAATTATTTATTTTCAACAAATGTCACATCAAATTATTTATTTGCAATTATTGTTATTATCAAAATTAAATAATTTATTTTCATGACAAGTAGAATTAGAATATTTATTTTTCACTGTCATCAAGATTAAATTATTTATTTACAACATCGCATACGCCACCACCAACTCCTCCACCCCCTGAAAATTGAATGGTCGTCACCTAAGTTAAGATATGTTGAGAAGGGATTTTAAACACTGTGAAAACTACATTTTTATAAGCACTAGTTTCTGCCCCCATTCTGTCTTTGTGTGCATGCTATTTTTATGTATGTTTTGTTTTGCAGAGGGGGCATAGGAGGACTTGCAGTTGGTCCGGATCTGAAGCCCTTGAGTGTGCGTGTGTGGGGGGGTCTAGTGATTCCAGCGCATGGCCTAAATGAAAACCGCTATGGCCCGACTTTTCACAGGCATTTCAAAATAAATGATAGGTTAAACCGGTTTTATGGCACGCTAAACCTTCCCTTTCGTTGTGTCCGGTAAAAAGAAAATTTTGAATCACCTTCAATTTTTGTCACGAAGAACTTTCGCCCAATATAAGATTTACTGACCGAATATGTTTATGCCTTATTAGGTAGCTTACAGTCTGTGAAATTAAATTAAACTGATTTTTATAGATCTACCACAAATTTATTCTGCGCATAAGAAAAACGGTAATGTAAACGGGAAAATGGTTATGTCAACTTGACCTTAAGAGAAGGTCATAGGATCGACGGAGTCAAAATTTGTTCTTCTGATCCTCAAAAACCAGAATAGAAAATGACACAGATATAACATAAATCAACAGTTACGGACATCCTTATAAAGGACTTGAATGCCAGTTACAGATATCAGTTTCTTCAGTTACCGACGTCACCGCTGTTTTTTAAAGCTATTTTCTCCCTTTAGCGATTAAAATATCAAACAACTTTTAGCAGTTCAATTCCAAATTAAGTAATCCACCAAATAAGTTTTGAAAGGCTGAAGAAAATGCGTAATAATTACAAAATCGACGGTCATAATATTGAGGCGAAACGCGTCCACCATCTTGGGATATCGGTAACTGCAGTTACCGATATCACATTTACCCCCAGTGAATAATTGAGAGAATTGTATTCGTCAAATGAAATCAACAAACGTCTGCAACACACACCCGAAAATACAAGGACCGACAACTACATAACCAAAGAACTTGATGTACTGTTGCATTCAGAGGTAGCATGAACTGATAAAATATGTGGGGTCGTGAAATATGAACTAATTGTATTGGAAATAACTTTCAGTGGAACTCATTTCATTCATTTTGAAAATTAACAGAGCTAGTATAAATGTAATTGATTTTTAATGATAGAGCATGATCATCATGGGGCCGGGTTGCATATCAAAAAAGTTACAGGGCGGAATATTTGGAACAAAAGCAGTGTGTTTATTGAATTAGAAGCATACACTGCGGTCATACTAAAAAGCGCCTAAGAGCGCCCGGGAGAAGTAAAAAGCGTCAGGTGTATATTAATCTGTTAATAGTGGTGGTGTTTGATTATAGTTTTTTATCACTATAGAAAAATCTCCTGTGATTCTTTCACTTGAATGCACTATTTTCTTTGATTTTCAGACAAAATATTGTAATTTCAGAAAGTCATGCGAGTACAGTGTCTAACAGACTTGCACAATTACTGCAACTTAACTGCGTGGCCAATCCTTCATCACGATCCTACATGTAAAATTGCTTGATTAGGAAATCAAAAACATCACGCCATCTCTTTGAGCATTACAACAGATGAACAAGTATTTTTAAAGTCAGCTTTTCATTGCCGGGTATCTCGTTATCATTTTCATTTTAGAGGGTGTCTTCGTTGAGGTCCACGTTCACAGGTTTTATTTTCTTTGTTGTTAAATTGGATCTTTAATCAGTCTTTTATATTTTAATCATTTTTGTGTCGCCTGCACCTAGTGCAGAATCGACACATAGGGATCACTATCCGTCGTCTTGCGTCCGTCTGTCTGTCTGTCTGTCCGTCTGTATGGCTCAAAAAAATTTAAGCATTATCCGCATCTCCTCCTAAACCGCTTGGCACTTTTCAACCAAACTTGCAGGGATGCTTCAGTATATGTTGAAGATGTGCACCATGTATTTTGTTTTTCTTTAATTTGGTTTTTTACAGATTTTACGCTGTTTTTGGACTTTGTCATTTTGGCTTACTTGAGTCTTGAGGTAACGTCTCCATTATCCGCAACTCCTCCTAAACCGCTTGGCACTTTTCAACCAAACTTGCAGGAATGCTTCAGTAGATGTTGAAGATGTGCACCATGTATTTTGTTTTTTCTTCAATTTTGTTTATTACAGATTTTACGCTGTTTTTGGATTTTGTCATTTTATCTTACTGGAGTCTTGAAGGTACATCTCCATTATCCGCAACTCCTCCTAAACCGCTTGGCACTTTCTAACAAAACTTGCAGGAAACAGGAAATTGCAGGAATGCTTCAGTATATGTTGAAGATGTGCACAATGCATTTTGTTTTTGTTTAATTTTGTTTTTTCCAGATTTTACACTGTTTTTGGACCTTGTCATTTTAGCTTACTGGAGTCTTGAGGGTACGTCTCCATTATCCGCAACTCCTCCTAAACCGCATGACACTTTTCAACCAAACTTGCAGGAATGCTTCAGTATATGTTGAAGATATGCACCATGCATTTTGTTTTTCTTTAATTTTGTTTTTTACAGATTTTACGCTGTTTTTGGACTTTGTCATTTTAGTTTATTGGAGTCTTAGGATATGCTTCCATTATCCTCAACTCCTAATAAATGGCCCTGCATTTTTCTATCAAACTTGGAGGAATGCATGCTTCTGTATATAATTTAGATGTGCAACTTGGACTTTGTAATTCTATTTTAAACACAAGAATTCTTAAATATATATAGTGCAGGCGACACATGTGTTCCCTGGAACACCCATGCATTTTTAGTTCAAGCTGGGACTAAAATGTCTAACTATATTGATCCCAGGTTTAAGTACAAACTGAAATATGACTAACGGGGTTCCATAGAAGTCTAAGCATTCAATATGATTGACCCAGACTGTAAAAGATCGCTACAAGTTGAGTGAATGACCATGGAATCTTTTTCATCGGGCTGCACTGTTGTATATACATTTATTAGTTGCAAGGTTGTTTTGTGGTGCCTCATAGTTGAATAAAGGGCTACGCCGAGCGCAGCATGATACGACCGCAGCATGTCGACCACTGAAATTTTAACAAAAGTAGTTCAAAGTTAATGTGGACACAGTAAAGAGATTGACACAATAATTAGATGGACACAAAAAGAAGCTTGACACAGTTATTAGCTAGGAACAAAATGGGGCAAAATTCAACCCTTTTGATCACTTATTGATGAAAAAACGTAAGAGCTATGCAAAATATGTACTATCAACTAAAACTTTACATCCATAGAAATTCAAAAAAAAAAAAAAAAAATTCCATCGAAATCTGATGAAAAATAAATTTTGACATATTAAGAAAAATTGCAATTTGGGACCCTTTGGCCCCTTGTAGCATGGAAACGGTAAAAGCCACGCCAAATCCGTTGACATATTACTGAAAGCTTAGATCAAGATGAATCCAAAGAAAAAAATCCAATCGAAATCCGATGAAAAATAAAAATTCTACATAATCCGTAAATTCACAATTTTGGCCCCGTTCGGCCCTCATAGCTGGGAAAGGAAACAAGTTGTCAAAAATCTAATAGCTGAGCGCCATATTAATTTTTCACAAGTAATCCATTGAAAAAAACTGCATCAAAATCGGACTTAAAATAAATTTTTTTTTTTTTTGAGATTTGCCCCTGTTGGGCCCCATTTATCTCGTGAGCGGTACATGCTACGTTAAATCTGTTGGCATACTCCAGATTGGAAATTTCCTCAGGAGCACACTGAAAGAAACCCCATAAAAATCTGATAAATAATAAAGATTCTAAAGACAAACATGTGAAAACACCCAATTTAACCCTTTTTGGCCCCTTTTTTAAAAACGGGTGGGGCAACAATGACCAAAACTGAGCCAACCCTTCCTTTTGTACCAAAAAACATTATGTTAAAATTTCATAAGGATTGAACTACTGGAACTAAAGTTATTGACCAAAAACTAAAGTGTCTACAGACGGCGACGACAACGACAACGACAGCACCATACCAATATACGACCGCAAAAATTTTTGCGGTCATATAAAAAGTCACGGGTTGTAACTATTCAGCTGACAAGAATTAAGCCTAAGTGATCCGCAAATTAGCAGGAAATTCTGACAGCATTTACAGATGTAATGCTTCCAAGTATATATACATCATATATTTTGTCATTTCTTTCAGTATATCCTTTAAATAAATATTAAAAATTTCTCCAGGGCGCTCTCAGGCGCTTTTTAGTATGACCCATACATGGTGCTATCCAGCATAACAATATGAACGTTGGTGGCGGCTGTTATTGAGGGTGTTACCGAACTTGTTCAGGGCAAGAATAAAGGAATTCCCACATACCATGTCCAAAGTAAAAATCATAGAGTGATACCTCTATAAATTACAAGACATGTAGTTCTTTTAACTAAATGAATAAAGTAATATTAATGTTAACAATGATAGTAAAAACAGAATAAAAAAAGAAGAAAGAAAAAGATCATATATTTTATAATATTGAAAAGAACTTGATAGAGTAATTTGAACTTTTGAAATGGACAAGCATAAGGGGTGAGTAAGGGCTACTTTAAGGTTAAAGGTCCCCTTTTCAGTTCATTGTTAAACCTATGGGAATTTTGTGTAAAACCCCTGGCATAAACAGCTTGTTGCTTTTTTCCAAAAATTTATCTGCAAATTATTGAGATAATTACCCATGCAAAGCTACCATCATTTTATGCTAGTATCAACAAATTTAATGATTTTGCAGAAAAAATCTTGAACATACAATGTATTGTGGTAGTTGGATGTTTTCTGGGACAAAAATGCAGTCTGTTCGAAAGATTTGCCGTTTTTTATATTGATTATCATAAATAACTCATTCATTTGTTCATAAAACTTGCAACGAATGGTAGCCTTGTATGCATAAAATGAAACAGCTATATGCAAACGAAGTTTGGTGAAGAACCAACAAGCCGTTTAGGCATGTGGTTTTACATAAAATTTCCATATTTTTAACACTGGACTAAAAAAGGGTCCTTTAACCTTAAATGGGATCAAGGATGTATAATGAGAAGGATAAGCATCTCATGATAAATTGGAAAAATATCGTGGGATGTGAGATTTTGTCAATTTTGGGACACTATCTTTAAAGCATTAAAACGACATAAATATAATAATGATGGGCACAAAATTTGTTCTGGCAGTGCAGTAGACGTCACTCTTTACGAAAAGATCAGTTTTGAGAAATTTTGTGGACTACTTTTAGAGCCTTTAGATGCAAATTGTGGTGAATTTTTTACCAATTTTAACCGGAAGTGACAAAAAAAATCAATAAAAATGTTTTGATTGCAAATTTCAGTCACATTTATTGAAGCTTGCATTAATATAACAGGGATTTGAAACATTTACATTTCTCACAAATTCTGTGTCGCGGCAGATTTACCTGTAAATCGTCGTATTTTTCAGCATTTCTCTGTTGAAACATAGGACATTTTCAGTACACTTTACATCTACATTTTTCTACCGATTTTAATACAAAATACATCATTTTATAGAAAGAAGATTGCTGCAAATCATAGTATAACTTTTGTAAAATAAATTTATTCCAAAATACACAAATTTTGCTCTAAAACTTGGATAATTTTGTTTTTTTTTATAAATATACTGCAAAATTTTACAGTTCATGACGTTTTTTTCAGTACACTTTCTATTTTCCCCAAAATATTTAATGCTACAATATTTATATGATTGAAAAGATGAAACTTCGACCCGAATCATGGTATATTTTTCTTTAAATTTAGTTGAAAATTTAGTTGTAAAATACACAGGGAAAAGTTTAGTGTTTGAACTCAAAAATTTATTTCTAAAAATTGCATGAGCGTGGTCACATCAGTCAAAATTTATCAGCACTGTTAAAAATCTTTCCTGCATAAATTATATATGACTATAAAGCCGATGCAAAGAGCTTTATATTGATAAAATTTCGTAATGGTAGGATGGAATTTGACAGGTAAACTAACGAGTTAAAGTTAGCCAATTTTCTTGATTTTCATTGTTCTGTTGCTCATTAATCCTCGATAACTGTCACTTGTTTATTGGACAGTTTCTCGATAATTTTACGACCTCTATACACAAGAAAACAACCCTGGTGCATTTATTACTGTACACATTTTTAATTAGGATTTCATTGTTGTGTGAATAAAAATTTAATGTTGTAAAAATACGATAAATCAGCTTTTCGGCAAATCTTTTAGAAAAATTTTATGTTGAGTAAATCAAAATCGTAGCCTGGACACCGCTTTTTATTCGATCAAACTGGTTCGTTAAATAGTTTCATATCCCTGTTATATTAGTCCCAGATCGAAGAAATATAGTTTCCATAACGAGAACTAGTTGATTATGAAATTTCTCACATCGAGTTAAATAAATTTTGCAAATGTTTGAAAGCGAGGCTTGCCGAGCTTTTAAACATTTGAAAATTTATTTAACGAGATGTGAGAAATTTCATAATTAACATGTTTAAGTTGTGGAAACTGTTTCTCCAATGACTGGACGAAGAAAAAAAACGAGGATTGTATTCAGAATAAATTTGGCGGGAAATGTCATGAAACTTGTTCTCCTCTCAGAGAGGAGAACAAATGTTTCCACACTGTCCAGGAAACGTGAAAACTGGATAGAGAAAGTATGTGCTATAATTAAATGAAATTTACTCTAACAACGTAAAAAAGTCTCACCTTTCAGAAAAACGTCATTTTATTAAAATTTGTTTACAAATTTTTCAGCAGTTAGCTGCAAAGTGAATGCATATCGAACGTCCCGCCACAGTTTTTAAAATGCAAAATGGATTATGTAAGAGTTGCATATCCTTCTCATTATAAGTCCTTGATGGGATGTAAGAATTTATCTAGCTTTTTTCGGGAGCGTTTCAGGATGCACCTGTCTCCTATTAGCTATAAAGAGACTTGCCTTCCATCCAGAATCATGCGGAATGGTGTCAGGTGAATATTATACCCACTTTTTGTCGTGATTTGTCATTAAATTAAATTACAACATGAACATTGGTGGTTGTTCTTTACCGGATACTTAAAACCCATAGTAATGGTCAAATCATTGCGGACCGGACTGATTACAATCCGTGCCTCCAACAAGACAGCCTGTGGCAGTGTTTAATTGTTATAATATAAACGGATATAACTATATTAACAATTTTTGCATTGATGGACTGAATTGCCAATGGTCTAATAATAATAATAATAATATTTTTTTATTTCAAGAGGGTTACACAGTTAGTAATACAACTAATCTTCCCCGAGGCCATCACAAGTTAAAATCAGAATAACAAATAAACAATAAAATGCATTTCACAATACTAGGTCGACTATACAATTAAGAACTATAATTGTTCAGAGTTAGAACTCAACAAGTAGTCTTTAATTTTGCACTTAAAGGAATGAATATTAGGTGCATCTCGAATATATTTTGGTAGATCATTCCACAAGAATGGTCCTGAATACATGAAGGATTTTTTTAAACACTGATTCTGATCTCTAGATGTCAATCTGTTTTTCGGAAGAGATACTTCACTACTGATAATATTTTTGTTATGCATGCTTTAATTTCACTATACTTTTCTTATGGAAAAAGTTTATACTGTACATTTGTAGACTTCCGCAGGGCTTTTGATACTGTTTGGAGGGTAGGTTTGTGGAAAAAATTACAAAAATAAAAGGAAAGTGTTTCCGAATTATTTATAACATGTATGATAATATTAAATCATGTGTTAATGATAAAAACTTCTGACTTTTTTGATGTATGCAAGGTGTCCGTCAAGGGGAAAATTTATCCCCGTTTTTGTTTTCAGTCTTTTTAAACGATTTGGAGAACTATTTTGGTGAACTTAATTCCTTGCAACTTGAGATTTTGAGAGAAAAAATTAAAAGTAATCTTCATATTTTTATTAAGATATTTGTCCTGCTCTATGCTGACGATACGGTTATTTTTTCAGAAACAATAGATGGTATGCAAAAAGCTTTGGACACTTTTCAAAAATGTTGCATGTGATTATTGGAAATTATCAGTTAATGTAGAAAAAAACAAAAGTGATTATATTTAGTAAAAGGAAACGTAGACGAAATTGTAGTTTTAAGCTTAATGGTACAGAGTTAGAAATTTTTGATTCTCTTACATATCTTGGTATTGTTTTTAAATATAATGGAAACTTTTTCGAGGCAAGGAAAAAATTAGTGGAGCAATCACAAAAATCATTGTTTTCTATATATATAAAAAAGTTAGAAATAAAAAAATACCTATAGATATCCAGTTAAAATTGTTTGATACTTTGGTTGAACCTATTCTTTTGTATGGATCTGAGGTTTAGGGTTTTGAGAATCTTGAACTCATTGAAAAAATATACATTTGCAGTTCTGTAAGCGAATACTGGGTTTGAGATCCTCTACCCCAAATTTCATGATTTATGGAGAATTGGAAAGATATCCTCTAAATATTCGAGTAAAACTGAGAATGGTGTCTTTTTGGTGTAAACCAATGCAGAATGAGACCAAGCTTAGTAGCATACTTTATAAATTAATGTATAATTTACAATTTGATGAAGATATTAGTTTTAAATGGATCTCCCATGTTAAATCTATTTTTGACAACGCAGGTCTTGGATATATTTTTTCAAATCAATTTAAAATTGAACATCGGTATTTGAAGTTGGTGTTCTCTGAACGACTTCAGGACCAATTTATACAAAGATGGTTCATTCATCCCGAGGAGAATTTTATTCATTGTTTAAAACAGAATTTAAGTTTGAAAATTATTTAACTAAAATGTCTGATTTTGGACGAACACAAATATCCAAAATCAGAACGTCAAATTGTAAATTACCGATAGAAGTAGGAAGATGGAATGGTACTCCCCGAAATGAAAGGACGTGCATTCTGTGCAGAGGTGGAATTGGCGATGGATTTCACTACTTCTACCTCTGCACAGATAGCACTGTCACTGATTTAAGACAAAAATATATACCTAGATATTATCATACTAATCCAAATACTATAAAAATGAAGGGTATGCTATCATTATGCAATGTCAAGGTTTTAACCAACATAGCTGTATTTATTTGTAAGTTAAATAATTGTACACTGTGCTATCTCGTCTACTTATTCTCTCTGTCATTTATATTATATTTATATGTATTGTTATATGACCTCTTGTTGCACATGTATATGTCTGGGTGTACTAATAAAATCTGATGACAATTAACAAAGAACAACTTACCATGACTGTGGAATTAAGAGATAAAAAGCAGAAGAATATAAGAGCTACATCGTGCCACTTTTTGTGCCATATCTGTCAAACGGTTCCCTGACTAAAGCTTCAGCCGTTTTCTTCCATTTTCCATCTATAAGCGAGTCACACCTCATGTCTAGAATTCCGTATCTTAATGCAAAACACAAATATTGATAAGTCACGTTTTTTTTTATTTAAACTTATTTTATTGTCAAAATAGAAGACAAATGGATCAGGCACGAGTTCTAAAACTCAGAAAGCCGTCTCCAATACATACATAACATAATATTATTACAATCAACAAATTATTACATTTTTGTAAACAACATATCAAACAGCGAGAAGCACGTTCATATAGAGATCAACAAGATATACACAAGCATTACAAACAACGGATCGTGTAATCGAATAAACCTAAATAAATAGACATGACAACGTATGTCATGTAAAGGACTTTGCTATCTATAAAGGTACAGATTTTTAACCCTTTTAAATATATTGTATTCATGTTGAGGTAAAAATCAGATAAGAAAGAAAGAAATAATAGGAAGTGTTGTTTCAATTAACCCTAATACGGAAGCCCATATCGGCCACTCAGATTTTTTCAAAGATTTCTATGTTGAAAATTCAAGATAAAAACTTGAAAATTCAAGATAATAAGTTGAAAATTCAAGATAACAAAGATGAAAATTCAAGATAAAAACTTGAAAATTCAAGATAAAAACTTGAAAGTTCGCGTTTTTCGCAAAAATTTTATCTTTTTAACCTACGAAAATGAGCTCAATGGGCTTTCGTATTTCAAGTTATTATCTTAAATTTTTAACTTTTTTGTCTTGAATTTTCATCTTTTTTATCTTGAATTTTCAATTTATTATCTTGAATTTTCATGTTTTTATCTTGAATTTTCAACTTATTATCTTGAATTTTAAACTTATTATCTTGAATTTTAAAGTTTTTATCTTGAATTTTCAAGTTTTTATCTTGAATTTTGATCTTTGTTATCTTGAATTTTCAACTTATTATATTGAATTTTAAAGTTTTTATCTTGAATTTTCAAGTTTTTATCTTGAATTTTGATCATTGTTATCTTGAATTTTCAACTTATTATCTTGAATTTTCAACTTATTATCTTGAATTTTCATGCTTTTGTCTTGAACTTTCAACTTATTATCTTGAATTTTCAGCATATTATCTTAAATTTTCAACTTATTATCTTGAATTTTCAATTTTTTATCTTGAATTTTCAACATAGAAATCTTTGAAAAAAAAATCTGAGTGGCCGATATGGGCTTCCGTACCCTAACGATTTGCACTAGTGATTTTCAGCGAATCCACCAGTTTCGCTTGTGTATTCTTGTACATAAATAAAGATTGAACAATTTGTTTAAGTCACCGTGTACTTATTTTACAAGTTACCGTTACTAGCATTTGAAAATCCAACGGGAAACCGATACGGCTAGGTTTTCCGTTGACATTGCATTGAGATTTTGTTCCTTAAAAGCACCAGAATTAAGGACAAGAAAGATTTTCATTTTTTTCTTAAGTCTAAATCAAAATTTGAACAAAGAAGTCAGTGAGAAAATTATGATTTATGAAAATCAGAGACTCGAAGATTCACACAGTCAGAAACTTGACGAGTGACGCGCCTTAATTAATTTATCTATTTGAAGACCTTATAAAATATGAAATATATAAGAATATAATGAGAAGTTGATAATATTTGGAACATTGACTTTTTCATGTTTTTAAAGTGACCTGATCGGACCAAGAAAACACCCGTGTTGGAGAAGATTTAATCCTGTTTGTATGCTTAATATTTAAGGAGGGAATGGGGCTCGTACTTCCCTATACTGAGTTTTGAAATTTAAGTCATTTTTTCAACCGTAAAATTTTGAATTCAAACAAGAAATTTAAGTCATTTTTTCAACCGCAAAATTTTGAATTCCAACAAGAACAACTTCCTTCTTGAGTCAAAACTAGTAAAGTTCATAAGCTTGTGAAAAACGGGACCTATAGCTTCTATCCCATGTATCAAACATGCACTATTCCCATCGATTCCTATATGTAAATAGCATATACATTCGGTAAAGCTAACCCTGTCATGTCTTGTTTTTTTTCTCAGTTCAGAATAAAACTTTTTTCTGATATTTTTTTTCTGAGACATTTAACATGTTTCACTATTTAGAAAATTTGCTAGGCTTACCTTAGAACAGAGTCTAAAATTAGGAGTTTTGCATTTTGGAATTCGGCTCTTCAGTTATTATCCTCATTTTCAACTTAATAAAAACTTCCCATTTTCAAAAAGGGGTTTATTTGTTCTCAACCTCTTCCCTTCCTTTTGAATTTTGTTAAAAATTTCGTGCAGAATTAGTACATTATTTGGACAATAAGTTAACTGAGACCCCATTGACGGATCTAAAAGGGGGGTTACGGAGGTTGGAACCCCCCTTTTTCGGACAACCATGCATTTTCCAATGAATAACCTGATGTTCTACTAAGCAATACCAAAATATTTTCGCGCCTCGTTCCGCTCGGCGAAATTTTCCTTAACCTCTAAATTGGACCCCTTTTCAAATCCCTTGGATCCGCGCCTGGACCCCCTTATTTTCTGGAACCCCTTTGATAACCTTTTTTTTTCGAAGACGGAATAAACATTGGATATTATGTACAATTTCAGTTTTTGATTAATATAAAACATTTATTTTGTGAATTATTATGCTTTCAAAAATATTGGATACATATATATATACGATATATAGCAGCTAGATATCGTTATACACTAATTCCCGCGTACACACGTGTTTGAGGTAATTACACATGCCTATATATTTACTATTCAACGTGACCTCAGGTAAGAATTAAATGATATCATGTAGAAAGCCTTAGTCAGTGTTAACTGATTTACTACAAATTACTTTGATTCTTCCTTGATCTCAGAAGGAAAATTTTGTCAAATCTCACGCATGAAAATTTTCAACACTTGACATGGCTAAAAATCTCCTTTTTGAAACCATCGGGGCACTTTGATCCCAATTTGTACATGATAGTCCACGTGTGCTAGTCCTTTTGTAGCCCCTTTATAAATTATGAATTTAATCATAAGTTTTCTTCGTACCTCATCAAAGATGGCCGTCGGGAAGGGCACAGTTTAAAACTCATAAATCCGAATTTGTTTAAGTTATTTGTAACGGAGCTTCTGACAATGAACTGTTTTGTAGTCATGAAAGTTACCAGGATACTAATTGAAACCAAACATAGTCCTTTCCATGAGTGGTCCCGATTAAAAACTGTAATCATTTGTTTGTACTGCGCATCGAAGATGGCTGCCACCAAAAAACATAGTTTAACCCTGGAACGTATTCAAATACAATCGTCTACCAAATTAAACCAAGTTTCGTAACAATATTCATTGAGTGGTTCCTTAACGGGTTATTCTCAAAAATCGTCAATATTTTGAAGATAATTTTAGAAAAAATCAAACTGGCTATTTTGTTTCAGTTTTAAGGTTCATTTGAAGTTTGAGAAACAACAGATCGGCATTAACTTTGAATGCATAAAAATAAATTTTAATTGAAAAATAAGTCCATTGCCACCAGCCAGAGTCCCTTGTGTTAATATCGGGAAAAATGATAAAAAATACGTATGTTATTAGAAAATTGCCATTGTAACCCTCTTGATATAATCTTAAAGAACCAACCGACAAGGCAAAAAATGTAGTTTTGAAAAACTTGTACCTAGAATTTATGAACCCGACGCTCATGAATATGGTAGCATTTCGAGTCATCTTCTATGGATAAGGACACTGGGGGTCTTTTATTATGAATATTTAGGAAATAGAAGCGACATTGATATTAATTGGACCGATGATCCACTTGAACTGACATCCCCCCGAAGATTTGAAAACAACAATAGATGTCATGAATCCCAGTGTACAAAGTGACCGTATTCATAAAAACAGGTACAATTCAAGCACAAGGTGCTGGGTACGAATTGTTCCAAAAAAGGGATTTTCCAATCTTAGAAGAAATCATGCATAAATCTACAAACTCAATTGCACAAAACTCTAGATCTTACTAGTCTGAAACTTGTCAATCTAAACACCGAAGAAAGTAAACAAGACTCGAGATTCTAATGCTACAAACCACAAGGATGTTAACAAAAGTGATAGCTCTCTGCACAATGTGACAGTACCAGACAGTAACATGTTAGTGCAAACGAATAAAACATCTAATATAAGCCCCAATGAACAATTTCACACTAGTCGTTAAGTTACAACTAGATGAACTCAAAGCTGACCTACAAAAAGATTAAATAGACTAAATAAATAAACTAGAATCTAATTATAAGAATGCTGTAGATAGGATATATACCCAGATTTCATCTACTGTTGCAGAAAAAATTGATAACCTGTGTTCGGAAAATAGAAAATATGAGGAAACTTTAAAAACACTAGTTAACAAGATTCAGACCACCTTTAAAGAAAAGCTGGATGCAATAGAAAAAGTCAAAGTTACTTCTAGCATACCTGCTCAAGAGTCCAGTAAATTAGGAGAAAAAAAATTAACTCTAGAAAATTCTAACCAAGATCTGCAACGTAAACTGCAGAATGCCCAGTACAAAGCGTCGTTTTGTGATAAACAACTCAAGATTGAAAAATCTGCTCATGAAAATTCAAAATCATTATGTAAACAAGCTTTAGATAATGCACACAAAGAAATTGACCACTTATCTGAAATGATTACTTTCAATAATTCTAGGACAGTAGAGCTAGAACAAGATATTGTATCCTACAAGAAAAATATATCAGCTAAAGAAGATGAAATCGCATACAGGCAATGTCAGTGCCCAAAACACAAACGCATTCAAAGAAGTAACACCCAAACGCCATGAAAACAGAGACGATTCAAATCATCAAAAACACAGACATTCAAAACCTGAAATTATACTTACTGGAACGTCCAACACTAAGCAAATTGATACTAATAAATGGTTAAATTACCATCAACAAAACATACTGCCTACACACTTCAAGAGACAACAGATGAAATTAAATCAATTTCGCCTATACTTGTGATCCTAAAGCTATCATTTTCCATTCTTTTACAAATGATGTTAAAAACATTACTGCTTCAAAATGTGTCAACAATATGTCAAAACTGATCGACAACACAACCAATAAATTCCCAAACTCCAAGATTATAGTATCTCTTGCAACTCCACGTTTGGATCATCTAGAGTGGAATGACACTAGTGAACTAGTTAATGTGATGCTTAAACAGAAATATAGAAAATCTGATAATGTTTTATTAAGTGACAACAGTAATATGCTATTTAAAGGCAATCCATTACCCAGAATGCTCGACAGGGATGGATACCACCCGTCCAACGAAGGGACAGCTGTACTTGCATCCAAAATCAAAATTACACTGGATCATGTGTGCGATATTAGTTCATACCAGAAAACTACCGACAGAGATTATTCTGGCAATCGCCCATACTATAGGGGAACCCGTAGAGGCCGTGGTTATAACCATGGAAACTTTCGTGCCTATCAAAGAAGCTACTTACCATAAAATAATTTGATAGTTTTGTTAAATTACTTAAAACAAAAAAAAACAAAAACAAAAAGCTATTCAGTAATTGTTTTTCGTTCAAAATAATTAACAACTGATAATATTTGAAAAAATATTAAATAACCCTGACACTTGTCACAGTTGTATCTATTGATGACAAGTTATCATTTGGTTTAAAACAAGCTAGTTAAACAGGAATAACTCTTAATATCTATATATTGGATTATTTGTACAAGTGAACAAGACAAAGATTTAATTTTATTAACTACACATAATTATATTATATCCTTATATATACATATTTTTCTTTTCCATTACTCATAGATTTTGAAATTCAAAGAAAATAGATATCCCAGTTCACACTTATACCTTTTTCAGTGTTTATTTGTATTGGCTTATCTGTTTTGACAACTGTACCAGTGTCAGTGTTGTTTTTTACAATAGCAAATAGTAATATAAAAGTAGTCATATAAAAAGTGCAGTATGTGCAGAGTAAAACTAATTTAAGTATATGCTCCCGTGGAATGTTGGAGGTCTCATCTCTGGCGAATATGATAAAACTGAAGACCAGCTATTTATCCGTCAAATAAATAAATATGACTTAGTTTTGTTAACAGAAACACATGTAGGTTATGAGTCTTCAGTTGATATTGATGGTTATTATTATTACCCATTCTGTAGACAAAAATCCAAAAATAATAGGTATTTTGGAGGCATAGGTATCCTAATTAAGAAAAACATAAGAAAAGGCATTTCATTTCTTGAAGATGGTAATTCTGAGTACCAGTGGCTAAGACTGAAAAGAGACTTTTTTAATTTTAAGAAAGATATTTATGTATGCGCCGCATACATTGCTTCTATAATACTAGATCAGATTTAAATATATTAGAAATACTAGAAACAGGCATAACTGAAAAATATGGAAACAAGGGAGATATAATTATTGCTGGTGATTTTAATGCTAGGACTGGTTCATATCCAGATATTATTCCAGATGATGACTCCTCCCACATTCCAGTAAGCGATAGTTCTTATGATGTAGATTTATCTGTAGGAGGGAGGACCAGTAATGCTACTGTGATTGAGTCTAGAGGTAGAGATGTTCTTGACCTATGTATATCAAACAAATTAAGAATTGTTAATGGTCGCTCATTCGGTGACAGTTTGGGCAAATACACTTGCCATAATTATGCTGGCAGTAGTGTAGTAGACTACTTTATGGTATCCGAAAAATTGTTAAATAATATATTGTACATGAGTGTATCAGACTTTTTGCCCACTCTGTCTGACTGTCATTGTCGATTATCTTTAAAATTACTGTCTTCTTTTGAGAGAGAGATTAAAACTGATCATATGAAAAACTTCCCAGACAGCTTTATTTGGAATGAGGAATCAGTTGTACATTTTCAAAATTCCTTTTTAAATCCCATCATCCAACAAGAACTTCAAATATTTTCAGATACACATATTGCTCTGGATGATGATAGTATTAACAAAGCGACAGATAAACTACATTCAATTATTGTTAAAGCTGCCACCATATCTCTCAAGAAAAGACCAAAAAAAAAAACAACAGAAATGTGATAACAAGAGATGGTTTGACGAAGATTTGCATAAAAAGAGGAAAATTGTTTTTAACAAAGCTGCTCTCATGTCCAAGTATCCAAATGACCCTTTTATAAGGGGTTCCTTTTATAAATCAAATAAAGAATACTCTAAGTTGAGAAAATTTAAAAGAAAACAATTTAAACAAAATATTATCGACCAGCTGAGCACACTAGAATCCACAAAACCTAAAGAATATTGGAAAATGGTCAATACTTTAAGAGAAAATAAAAAAGAAAATCATGAAAAGTGTATAGATGACAAAACTTGGCATGATTATTTTTCAAATTTTTATTCTGTTCCAGGTGTCTATACAGAAGGGATCCAACAAATGAAAAATGAAGTGAAGTTACTAAAGAATGATTTGGGAAGCAAAACATTCTCTACCCTAGCCTACAAAATAACTTTGAGCGAAATAAGTAAGGCTTTATCCAAGATGAAGTCTGGAAAGAGTCAGGGAATGGACTCGATTTTGAATGAAATGCTAAGTCAGCACAAGTCCATTTGAACCCTTGTTTACATAAATTATATAACGCAGTATTTATTTCTATCGGGAAAATATCCCAATAAATGGTCTGAGGGTTACACAGTTCCTATTTTTAAATCTGACAACCCTTCATTACCTACTAATTACAGAGGTATAACAATAATCAACAGTATTTTTAATTCAATACTTAACAATAGGTTGGATAACTATTTGTTAGAAACTAATATTATACATGAGAGCCAAATAGGTTTCACCGAAAAAAACCCAGAACATAAGACCATCTCTTTGTTCTTCGCTGTCTTATTGAAAAATATGTAAATTCTGGTAATAAGAAATTATATGTGTGTTTTGTTGACTTTCATAAGGCCTTCGACACTGTAATTAACTCAGGAATTAAACTTAAGTTATTACAAAATAATATTAGTAACCTATTTTATAAAATTTTAAGTAGTATGTACAGCTATAGCAAGATATGTATTAGAATAGGTAATAAATTGACAGAGTCATTCACCTCTAAATAGGTGTACGTCAAGAGATGTATTAAGTTCAAATATATTTAAAATATTTTAAAATGATTTTTCAATTCTACTGGACAAAACTTGTACAAATTCTGTCTCGGTTGATACAATATGTATCCATTCTTTACTCTATGCTGATGACCTGGTGCTGATATCTGATAGTGCGTGTCATTTGCAAGAAAAACTACATTTATTAGAAAAATATTGCAAACAATGGTGTTTAAGAGTAAACACTAAAAAATCCCAAGTTATCATTTTCAATAACTCTGGTAAATTGACGAAGGATGATTTTTTAGTTGATAACTGCAACCTAGAGTGTGTCCAACACTATAAATATCTAGGTATATGGATGTCGTCCTCGGGAAAGTTCAATGAAGCCAGACATCAGCTATATAATAAAGCATTAAAATCCAATTATAAATTATACAAAGATTTAAAATGTACTGATCCTTCAGTTAGTACTTTTTTTACATTTGTTTAATCACATGATTAAACCAATTGTTTTATATGGATCAGAAGTATGGGGCACACCTACCAGCTCATCTCTACATAGAAATACTGACATATATGATATATATAAAGACTAGGAATTTGAGAAACTAAATATCAAATTTTGTAAATATCTGCTTGGAGTAAATAAAAAAAGTACTAATATAGCAGTACTTTCAGAGCTTGGAAGGATCCCTCTTTACACAGACCTAATAGTGTCTCTTTTTTTTGTTCTGGCACAGAGCCCAAAATCAACCAGTGAACTCTCTTCTATTCAAGAGTCTCAATGAGAGCATCCGATTACACGAAAAGGGAATACATAGTTGGTTTTCCACTGTAAGTTCATTTGGTAATAAGCTTGGTATCAACCTCAGTCATTGTAAATCACTTAAGCATTCCATCTTTAAAATACAATTGAAAAAACATGTTAAGTTAAATTTTAATAATACATGGCACAAAGTAAGAGATTCTTATATGAAATCCAATTCTTGGAAACTTGACACATATTTTGAAATTAAGAGGAATTTTTGCTTTGAAAAGTACCTGTTTCTAAAAAAAAATTCATTTAGAAGAGCAATTACAAAAACAGGAAAACAGCAAACACCTACAATGGCCAGGAACTACAATCACATGCCACAATCTACAAGCAAACTGCACCAGAAAAACAATAATGAAAACAAGAGACAAACATAAATAACCGGCACCAGCAAAAGCCAGTGGTAGGGTTAAACCAGTTTATGGGTACCCAAACCTTCCCTTTCTCTATCCCGTTTCCCTATAGTATCATAAACACGCGAATAAA
>MJUU01032988.1:67625-87299 GCA_002080025.1 Modiolus philippinarum | reverse complement strand
TTGTAATGAACTTTATTGGCACAAATTTAAGCATGGTTGTTATAATATAAATTGTGAAGAAATAAACATTATTATCAAACAGTGAGACATATCAAACAATAATATTGTAAATTACAGCACAAACATTTCTGTTTGGGGATTACCATTCAAGCCAAGTTAAATTTTTGCAAACTAAATCTGAGCCTTTATGTCATACAAAAATAAAGCAATATGGAAATAGAACTCGCAAAGTAATCTAAAATCCTATATAGAGACTGACATAAACATTTTCACATATATATGAAAAAAAAATCAAATACATATGCTTAATCATTATAAAATTAATTTTCAAGTATTGGGAGCCAGGGGTTCCAGTAGATTTCCAGTAATTTCGGTATTTAGTTATTTATTTCTGAAATAAAAAATGCTAAATTATCTGCTTCATGAAATTATTTTTCCTCCCATTTCCCTTACAGATTGAAAATCAGTTTCCACATATGCTTACAAAAACCCTTACTTACCATATCTACCAAAGATATATATAGAAACATTCCACCAGCTATTGCAAACACCCAGTCGTGTGCTGTCGTGTTCTCTCCAAGTAATGTACCAACAATTAAACCAAAATAACACATACAGGCTGACAAGAAATTGAACATCAAAGCTTTCTTTACTGTCATACCAGAACTCAGCAAAATAGCAAAATCACCTGCAATATAACAAAACCAGTAAATGCATGCTTAGCACTTAAGAATATTGGATATTGCCCAAAATGAATCAGTGATCTGTAACATAAAATATTTCTTTTTTCTGTTTCCTTTAAATCAAATGTTTATTCAATAGACTTAAAGAAAGTACACGGCCTTCGAAACATTGAATTTCTTCTGGTCCAAAGGTGTAAGGAGGCATAGTTTACTGATATTCAAGTCTCTCAATCCAGACAAGTCCGACACATACCATGTACATGTTCACATGCACCTCCTTTAATTTTCTATCATACACTTTAGTAAAGTTTTCTGAGTTGAAGCTTAAGTGTTCTTTTTTTTCAAAATATAAAATAAAATGTTCGGTCACCATTCATTTAATTAAGTGCAAAAACTGAATTTGAAAAGTTAAGAATTTATTTTACACAGAAATGATAGGGGAAATATGCCTTTACAAGAAGATTACTGTAAAGATATATTATAGATTTTGTCCATACTTTGCATGTATTTTGGAAGGGGTCACCGTCGAAATAAAAGAAATAAATTGTTTAACGTTAATTTCTATAGTGATACTATCATATTTTCTGTTTTACTTTAAAAACAGTACTACACAATTACAGTACACACACTTTCGTTCATCTTTTTACATTGTTATGTCTGAGACTGACAGACTGCAATTGTTTATGCTTTTTCTTGAGATTTCTGTTCTGCATTTTGATCATTTTCAATTTGAAGTGGATCAATTCCATATCGGATACATATCCAAATACATAAACACTGCATTATCTATGAATTATTGATTTATGGTAAAACTATAAATACAAATTTTGTTATTAACTCAAAACCAATAATGGATAAATCTTGAAACAATATGCAAAATTAAGATTTAGCACTTTTTGGTTTTAAGATATGGATCGGCTCTTTGCCAATATGATTTGTGCCTAATAAATATGGAATATAGGACATTTTGTTTTTGATACGGACTTTATCACGGCAAGTATCAAGTGAGCCCGTCATGGCGAGCTTGATGCGTTACGCCGGGATAAAGTCCGTATCAAAAACAAAATGTCCTATATTACTTTCATCGGTAATTCACAAAAATATAAATAAAACTGTATAATAAATTAAAATAAGCTTAAATTTCTATTTCAGCACATTAATTCTGTTGTTCATTTCACTTATTTATATGCATTTTTTATTCAATGTATACCGCGTATGAACACGACAAGTAGTACAAAACGTGACGTCAACATAGCAATCGGCACGCGACACCTTCACAGTGACCCGATATTTTCGTGATAGTCTCCAGTTCGGTGATACGGAGAATATCAGTCTTAGTAGATCAAAGGAAATTCATACAAATTACCGATAAAGAGCAGAATGAGCTTATCCTCACAGAACACCTGGTACCTCTTTTTGCATGAAAGTTCACTGTTAGTGTTTGAGTTCAGAGTGTTGTGTTTTTATCTTATTTTAGATGATTTGTTTTGTTTTGTTTTTCTGTTTTTTTTTTAATGTATGCCCTGTCTTTCGACTTTCAATTTTGCAATTTGTGTTTTTGTTTCCCTCAGTACCAGTATTCAGTTGCTGTTGCAGCTTTTAATGTCACTTTAAAGAATTAGATGAATTAGATGAAATCAACATGTGGCCGAGATTATACAATAATTAATATCAAAATTAATTCAATGGTTCTTAGGCCATTTTTTCATTGAAACTGATGAGGGAAGGAGGTGATTTAAAAAAAAACCAAACTTATTTGCCAAACTATAGATGAGGCAGCATTTTACATTCCATAAAACCACTAAAAATATAGTGAGGGAGTTGATTTTTAATTTCTATTTTATTGAATTGACAATAAAAGGGGGCCCTTTTCAAGTCTCAGACTAGATATAGGAGGGCCTGAGAACCAACAAATGACCTTTTACAATACCTAATTCATGTGGTAACTCTTCGCAGAAGACTGCTACACATATACTAACTCCAGCCAATATATTATCAGTGAAAGCGGCTCCTATAGTCAGCCCGTCTATGAAATTGTGTAAACCATCACCAAATATAATCATCCATGCCACAGTGGCAACTTGCTTCTTTTCTTTCACATCTCCTGCCATTTTGCCATTTGCTAATTGTTCCTAAAATATATAAATTAAAAAACTTTAGATTCATACAGACATGTTAAAAATTTACAAAAATTGCACATGCCAAAATGGCATTGGAATAAGAGTTAAAAGCTTCAAACAACCATATTTTCAATTTTGTAAGTTTTGGCTTATGACGAAAAAGAAGGATGAGATCCTTTTAAAACTCCTCATTGTTCCTTTGGTATTCTACTGCCGTTGTCTGTCAGATATGTAAATGTGTTTTCTTTTGGTTTTGAATTTTAACTTCCATTTGTGTGTAAACACGAGATTGTATGTTTTGGCATCATTCCCACAGACAGCAAAGGAGACAAAAATTTTAAACTGAGATGGCAAAATTCCATTTTATGCCAAATTAGAATCAAAATCATTCATAACAGGTTGTTATGATGGACTGGACCTTCACATTTCTCTTTTAAATGAAACCCATCGCTAAATTTTATTTATAAATCAACAAATTATAATGCAATCATTTGAGTCACTAAAAGAGTGATATAATTTTTGAAACGATTCTGGAAAGGCATAATTTAGGACTGTGAATTCGAAATGCGTATTTTTTTGAGTCCTAATAAAGGAATGATACAGAACATAAAAAGCAGCCATAGCCTGCTTGCTCACCTCGGTGCGTACCATTGTCCCAAACTAAACATGTCAGTAAACAGGAATGGACTATAATGATTATTTTTAAAAGATTCATTCATGCATAAAATGTAGGTGACAGACCGTAACCAAAAAATTCGATGCAGCTGTTATCCTAATATACATCATATAAATCAATATGGTTGATGTGGTACATATCAGTAAGCTGGAATAGACTTTAGCCATTCTACCCAGTCAAGTCACCCATGCGTAAAATGTAGGTCACAGAAAGACTGCGGAGTAGGCATTGTTGTTATCATCCTACAATGCATCATGCATACCAATGTCGATGTCGGACATGTCAGTAAGCAGGAATAGACTTTAAATATTCCACCTGACCAGGTCATTGATGCCTTAAGTGTACAAAGGTAGGTCACAGACAGCATCCGAAACATGCATTGTTGTTGTCATCCCAAAATGCATATACATACCAATAGGTTAAATTGGGATATGTCAGTAAGTGGGAATTAATCATTCTACTTAACCAAGTCGCACACGCATAAAAAAGGACAGAGTCGGCATCTGAAGCAACGCATGCATATTTCATTGTTGTCATAGCAAAATGCATTATACATAGCAATACGGTTGTTGCAGGAAATGTCAGTAAGCGGGAATGGACTTTAAAAACCTACCTAATCAAGTCGCTCATGCGTTAAATATAGATCAAAGTTAGCATCTGAATCATGCATTGTTGTTGCCATCCCAAAATGCATCATACATACCGATATGGTTGATGTGGTACATGTCAGTAAGAGGGAATGGACTATTACCATTTTACCTAACCAAATGGATCGTGTTAAAAATATAGGTCAAAGCCAGCATCCGAAGCATGCGTTGTTGTTGTCTTCCGAAAATGCATCATACGTACCAATATGGAGGATATAGGACTTGTCAGTAAGCTGGGATGGACTGTAACCGTTCTACCTAACCGAGTCGCTCATGCATAAAATGTAGGTCACAGACAACATCCGAAGCATGCATTGCAGTTGTCATCCAAAATTCATCTTAAACATCAATATGGTTGATGTGGGATATGTCAGTCAGCAGGAATGGACCATTCTTATTAACCGGACGCCGACGCTAGGGGTATCACATAAGCCCCCATTCACTTCGTGCACTTCGTGAGGTGAGCTAGAATCCAAGATAATAAACACCTCTGTAAATATGGCAGGTGAAATTTACTGTTTATGAATACATGCATGAAAAGTATTGACAGGTTTCCCTGGAACACTTGTGTCACCTGCACTAGAGAAGACCCGTTTTTGGCTCAGTAAATCTTTAACACTTGTAAAATTAATATTTTAAGTATCAGGTGCATGATCAGGAAAAAAAAAACATATATTGCAAGTTTGTTTAGAATATGAATTACAGTTTTGAAGGTCTTGCAGATTAACAAACCAAATTAGCAATTGACCTATTTTGGCTCAGTGAACTTCTATAATCTGTAAAATTGAAATTTTTAGTATCAGGTGCACAATTAGATCAAATCTGCCAGTTTTGTATACGACTTCCAGTTTTGAAGGAGTCCCAGAGTAACAAATTGGATAAAAATTGAGCTATTTTTGCTCAGTGAACCTCTTAAATTAGTAAAATCAAAATTTTACATCCCGGTGCACATAATGTCAGGTGAACAACATATGCAAATTTAGTTGGCATCTGACTGCTAGTTGTGATGGAATTGCAAAATAAACTAGAGGCTCCCAGGCGCCTGTATCGCTCACCTGGCTTTCAGTTGCCACAATCGTTATAACATTGTAAGTTATACAGTTGATCTTCAGTCTCTCAAACTTTAGTACCTCGAACACCACTAATATTTTGAACAGTATTTAAAGTCTGGTCATGTTTTACTATATTCTTTTGTTGAGCTTTTTTGACAAAAAACGTTCTTGCTGAGGACCACTTTCGACACCAGTTTTGAAATCGAGACGTTATTTTGTAAATGGTGGTCAACGAACAATTTTCAACATCGGTTTTAAAGTCGCAACATCAATATTTATTTGAAAAAAAATGTCATTGAAATAGGACAATGTTGAAATTTCCCGCCTTTTTTGGCAACCACTTTGAAAATGGTAGTCAGCAAACAATTTTCAACATAAGTTTTGAAGTAGTGACACAAATATCCGCTTGGATACCAAATTTAATTGAAATCAGATTATGTTGAATTTTCATGCCTTTTTGATGGCTATTTTGAAAATGACGGTCAACGAACAATTTTTAACATCAGTTTTGAAGTTGCAACATCAATACCTATTTGGAAACCGAATTTTATTGAAATTGGACAATGTTGAATTTTCTCGCCTTTTTTGGCGACCATTTTGAAAATGGCGGTCAAGGAACAATTGTTAACACAGGTTTTGAAGTCGCAATATCAATGTCTATTTGGAAACCAAATTTCATTGAAATCGGACAATGTTGAATTTTACCGCCTTTTTTGGCGGCCATTTTGAAAATGGCGGTCAACAAACTATTTTCAACACCAGTTTTGAGGTCGCCACAGCATGGAAAACATTTCATCATTTTACACTTAATCTTCATTTTCTATTTTTTTTGAAAATATAAGACGAAAACTACGAAAATTTTAAAAATTCTGTGAAAAAAGGGCAATAACTCCTACAAAGGTTTATGGATTTCCTTCAAAATTTTAGGGTGGGTAGATCTTGATATGCTAAACATTTTTGCAATTTACACCTGACCTCCATCTGTTACACTTTTTGAAATAAAAAATAAAAATTGCAAAAATTTTGAAAATTTTACGGAAAAGGGGCTATAACTCCGAGATGGGTTTCAGATTTTCTTCAAAATTGCACGGTGGGTAGATCTCATCATGCTGATCATGTTTATCCCATGTCATATTTTTGATATCTGCTATGGTTTTCGAGTTATTTGCAAAAAACAGCAATTTACCCTATGTTCTATTTTTAGTAACAGCGGCCACGTTGTTTGTTCTACGGTCATAGAAATCAGAAATTTGAAAGTGCATACCCTGGTGATGATTCCGATAAAGTTTGGTTAGCATTGGCTCAGTAGTTTCAGAGATTTTTGAAAAAAGTTAACGGACGGACGGACGACGGACGATGAGTGATGGCAAAAGCTCACATGGCCTTTTGCCAGGTAAGCTAACAAAAAAAAAATGAACTATTTTCGGTCCATAAACCTTTAAAATCTGTAAAATCTTAATTCTAAGTATCAGTTGCACACCTAGATCCGGGGAACAACATATTAGTGAAGGAAAGATAACAGGAAACACTTACAATGGGGGAACATTACAATTACATGCCACAATCCACCAGGGAACTTCACAAGAAAAACAATAAAATGACATAAGACAAACATAGACAACGATAGGAACTCGGGAGAGCCGTACTTAGTACCGGCACTAGCATTAGTTAGCGGTAGGGTTAACCGGTTTATAGGGTGGGTATCTCTTACAGTATCGGAGGAGTTGAGAATTTAAATAAGCTTCTTTGGCTCACTGAATCTCTAATTTCAGAAGAATCAAAGCTATAAGTATCAGGTGCATAACTAGACCAGATTAAACTACATAACCTGAAAGTTTGGATGGAATCGGACTTGCAGTTTTGAAGGAGTTGTGGATTTAAAAACTGACAGATAACGCAGGACGACGGACGGCACAAGACGATGGACAGTAATCCCTATGTGTCGACTCGGCTTACAGCAGGCGACACAAAAATCAAATGCATTTGTTAAACTGATACGACAATTTTAGAAATCTAAAACACAGTTTACTCAGTTTCCAATTATTATCGCAGTATATAGGCCATCATAACATAAAGAGTGATGTCTCGAACAAGTATCAAATATTCCTTTACCTAAATCTCTCTTAAATTTTTGTTCATATTTCCTAAAAAAATATAACACAAATTATAAACACATTTATAACAAAATATGCTGACATCTTCTGTCGATGTCTGCTGAAATATATGATGATTCTTGACCAAATTCTGTGGGGAGTTTTGAGTTTGATTTTTCTTTCGTAGTACGGAACGGGACAGATAAAAGGGAGGTTTGGGTACCCATAAACCGTTTAACCCTACCGCTGGCTTTTGCTAGTGCCGATACCAAGTCCGGCTGTCCCGAGTTTCTATCGTTGTTTACGTTTGTCTTTCGTCTAATTTGTGTTTTTCCTGTGTAGCAGATTGTGGCATGTAATTATAATTTTCAGCCATGGTAGGTGTTTCCTGTTGTCCCTTTTATTTCATCTAATAGGTACTACAGTTATATCCTATTCCAGATTAAACACAAAAAAAAGACTTCAGTCTTATGAGGGTTCATATTTAACAAATTCACTGAAGCAACGGGATACCTAAAATATCATTACCTCTGTATCATTCTTTTCTTATGTGTCTGGACTATCAAGAGTAAAGGATTCACTTGTTGTTAAAGGCCTAGTACTGGCAAACGATGACTCAGACTGGTTTGTCTTCATCGGAATATTCAAGGTCTGAAGTGAACAAATATAAGTTAATAGCTCGACCCAAATGTATTTCGTGTAATTGTTGTTAAGTTTAAGTACAATTCACCATCTTTAACCGTGAGGTTTATTGGTTTATTTGAATGCTTGTTATATACTGAAAAAAAACAACAAAAAACAAAAACAAAAAACAAAAAAAAAAACAAAAAAAAAAACAAAAACAGAAACAAACAAAAAACAAAAAAACAAACAAACAAACAAAAAAAACCGCATAATTTTTAAATTGTCATAAATTTCATGCAATCATTTAGTACTTGAGAGGTAACGTACAGCGTACAGGGCATAAAGGGAAATGATTTAATTCACAAGACATTTGAACAATTTCCGCTAACATGATACGCTCTGTTAACCACCTAGGCCAAAAGAAGCTCTTGCCTAACCCACGTGACAAAAATGAAAAAATATTGTTGGATACATATTGCCTACTGAAACAGTTCACAATCCCATTTCATAATTCCTAAAAATCATTTTCCCAAAATATGCCACAGCTAACTGAAAATTAGCGCAAATAAACTGTCGTTATACCCATTTGGATTTTAATGCAACAGGACAACAGTAAAGTTGCAACAATAATCGCGAATAATTGATGTTCACCAAAGAACAATGCAAAAGGGTTTTCTTACAAGGTCAATGACCGAAAATTATCATCTTTATTTAACGCCTACAGAGGTCATACACTGTATCGATTCCCACAGCACTTCGTAACGTTTAAAAAAAAGTGACGTTACGTTTGATGGATAAGTGAGGATTTTTTGGGGGGAATAATTTTTGTATTATCGTTTTTTATTACAACAGTATTTATTAATATTTTGATATTTTTTTATTTATTTAAATAGAGTATGAATATATGCGTTTCTTTTTTTGTTCAGTATATATTTAAGAGATTGTTCATGGAAGAGATGTAATCGTATTTGGGCATAATATTCAATTCTCATTATTAACTTTGGAATTTTTTTTTATACTTGGATACTGGTGTACCTCTTCTTCTACTTGCTGCAAAACAAACAAGAAAAGTTAAACTTCAAATTCGGGGTTCCCTAAATCTTAGGGAAATAACTCTCGTAATGTAAAACCAGTATTTAAACTCTATACAATTCGATATTTATAACCATCTTTCTTATCAAGGTTTGCTTTTTTCTCAGAAATGAGTGAAATTCATTTATTCTCCATGGGAAAAATCGATTTTCACTTGACAAAAAGTAAGAAATCATTTGAATATCCGTATTTGGTATCCCTCAAAATCGTCCATGCGAGACCTTCATAGGTAGCCAAGGACTTTGAACAATCATCAGTCAGTATCCCTTAAGATTAATCAAATTGTTTTAAGGTAAATGAGGAACCATACACAGTATAAACTTAACCATGATTTAAATTTAGGCGATTTTGGATATGTTGTAGTACTATAGTAGTTGGTTGTTAAGTGAAATGTTCAAACCCTCTTTCCAGACTTTTTCTCGATATATATAGGGCAAGATTTACCTGCCCCTTGATGTTCATGGGTATTCACAACAATGATCTATTAAAGTAGACTGTTATGTGCATGTTGTTAGGAGTAGAAAATAATCATCAGTGGCATAAGCTGTAACTATTGACTATGTGATAACATAGACTTGGATCTTGCCACCTTGTAGTCTTAAATTACCGCAATACTCCCTTAACTTGCAATTCTTCAATCATTTTGGCAGTTGCCCGATCATATTTCACACCATGAAAAAATGTGTCATTTAAAATTAGATTTTTTTCATTAAATCTGTTATTTGAAATAACAACAATAAAATATCAAACAAGATGTGTTTTTGAAACACTATACCCCCGATAACAACTATATCTACAATACAAAATTAATGCTGAAAATTGCAATATGCACCAGAAATTAAGGTTTAAAAGATATTGGCTCCTTTAGATCTATTCACATAGAATATGAAGCCTCTAGTAATTAAAATAACGGGCTGTAGGGATATCTAGTTTTGAACTTTTGACTTTGTGACCTTGGCCTTTGATCTGAACTTAGTGAGATTCGCACCAGGGATGGGGTAATTGCAATCAGTAATTGCAATTGATTGCAATCAATAACAATTTCTGAAGAAATTGAAAGTATTTGCAATTAACTTTTTATCTCAATTGAAAGTATTTGAAAAATAATTAAATACAATTTGAAAAATTGATGTAATTGCAATTACTTTTCAAATACATTTCAAATACATTGCCCAAGATGGTGTGTTTTGTAACACTCAGTCGTTTTTGAACAATACGAGACAATTAATAGATTGAAGATTAAAATAATTGGACAAGTCACATTTGCATTGTTTATTTAATCATTAATGATTACAGACAATCAGTGGATTACGACAAAAAGACTTATAATCCCATGTCATATGTGTTAATTACCTCAAAGACAACGTGTCTAATTACAAATGATTGTAAATATTGTTTACCCCACTCATGACTTCTCTGAGGGTATTGGATGATTTCAAATTCCAAAATTAGCTTTAAATGAAATGCAAGTATCGTGTACAGATCAGCTCCTGCAGAGAGAACTTTTAGAGAGAGACATATGAACCAGAACAGTGCAAAATGGGTGATAAAACTTTTGATTCATTTATGATGGGAAATCAAATACTGCATGGGTCCTTGTCTTATTTTTCATATCAATTCGTATTTACTTAAGGGTATATCAAAGTTTCTTCTAATATTATCATTTTCATAATTATTTTTTGTTAAACAAGTAACCAGGAATAGAAAAATATGCAAATTTTAGAAGATCTATAGCACAAATTACCCTTTCTAAAATACAATGGCAATTAATTTGTGACGATACATTTATAAATAGCATATTGCCAGAAAACATTGCTTTCTGTGTTTACTACTATCTTATCTGAAACTTTTTCTATGCTAAATTTGTTCATACAAACTATATAGAAAATGTTAAAAACCGTTTTACAATTTCAGTAGACTCCGGGGATAATATTCTGTTAGACAGAATTAGTACATTATTATACAATAAAATTGCTGACATTTTTTTCTGCAGTGTATTCAATTACTTTTTTAAAGTATTTGAAAAAAATCAAATACTTTTCATAAATCACTGTATTTGCAATGTAATGTAATTGAGGAAAAATGTAATGCAATTGAAAGTATTTAATTACATTTTAAAGTAATTGAACCCAACCCTGATTCGCACAATGCAGTTCAGTTTCATATGATCAAACGGAGGCCAAATATGTAGGTCGTATTGCATCTGGTTTTCAAATTTGCACTCAGTGACCTTGACCTTTGAATAGACCATTTGCCAATTCAATCGGAATTCCCGAATTTGACCTCGCCATTTACAAACTTGGGCAAAGGGAAGCAACTCTAGACCGGACAAACACAGGTAGTTTCCAACGTAAACTAACCAAAATGTAAAAATTATTTTCTCTTGACCTGCACGGATTCCAAGCTTCATCTTTGGTGAGATTTATCAAAATAATATATCCTTTTATGTGCCTGTTTGTTTTATTTTATATCCCAATAGATCTCATGAGCCAGGAATGCTGATTTATAAGGGTTTCTTCGGTAAATGTGACAACCTGTCCGGTGTCGCGTGACGTTGATTCAGTAAAAATTTTAAAGAACGGAACCAAAGTCGGTAATTGGCAAATCACCTATTGACCAGAAATTTATGGTGGATTTGTACTAAGCTCCACTAGATCTATTCTCATATATATATAGATTATCATGTCTGTAGAAAGTGTAATAAACGAGCTAAAGCAAAATTAAGATTTTTACATTTTGTGAACAAGACATTTGACCTGGTCTTCGTGAAATTTACATAATGTTATTCAGCTTTATATGAACTATTAACAGGCCAAATATGGAGGTCCTATCACATTTGATTGAAAAGATATAGGCAATGTTAAAATTTTTGTTTTAGTTTTCAAATTAGTACTTAGTGACCTTGACCTTTGACTTGACCGAAAATATTTTTGGTGCATTTATACTTGGCTTAATTAGATCTCTTCACATAAGGAATATCATGTCTCTGGAAATTGTAATAAAAGAACTATAGTAAAATTAATTTTTTGACATTTTGACTTCTGTTACCTTGACCTTTGACCTGACCTTAGCGAAATTTACATAATGGCGTTCAGCTTTACATGATCAATTCTACAGCCATGACAAGTAAAACATGGATGTAGTTTGTTCGACAATTAGTAAATAATTCCGCACAAACCGATGCTAGGGGCCGTCTTGAACTTAATATGGGGTATGAGCAAAGCTCATTGTTGAAGGCCTTATGGTGACCTCAAGATGAAGAACAACAAAAAGCGTTACTCCTTTCGTTGTTTTAACCATGTATTTGTAGAGACTTTGTCTCATGTTTATTTACTCTATATCCTTTCATTCACCACTTACCAAATATGAAGAGTCTATCTCAAACTGGTTCATAAGTTATGAGCAAAGTTAAAATTACGGACTGACAGATAGGCAGGAGAAAAACAATATGCCCCCGATCTAAAGATCCGGGGCATAGAAATCGGTATAGCAAACCAGGCATTTCAGAGATGTACAAGCATTGAAAGTTGACAACATTGACCCTTCCTTAAAAAATATTGCCTTCATCAATACAAAAAACCAGAAATGATGTCACCAACTGCGCATGTAGCACATAAACCAAACCAACAGTTATGTGACTGTAAACGGCCTTTACTTGACTAGAACAGAAGGTAGTAGGGTGCAAATTCCTAACTGGAATTTGATACTTTCCTGCCTAATATGAAAAAATAATCATTACATAAAATATCCTAGTAGTAATAAGCAGTGTTCTGTTCGAAGCATTAGATAAATCCATTATTTGTTCTAAGCGGATCCATGTATTTCTCTTATGCTACGAACAGAGCACTGCTTATTTCTACTTGGGTTAAGGTTAGGGTTAAAGTATACACTAGCAGATGTGTTATGATCTTAATTGGTTATTTTGATCTTATCACGATCTTGACAGGCTAAACACAATTTTGGTAAGACAGTGTAAGATTTTAAGTTTGGTTTCAAGGTAATTTATTTCAAGGACGATCAAGATACGTTAAGATGTTTTCAGATCAAATAAGATCCATTTGTTAATTGCGTTCAAGAACGATCAAGACGAGTTAAGTTTAGTAAGATCAAACAGGATCTGGATTTGATTTTGTTTGACTGTGACTAACTTAACACGTCGTCCTTGAATGCAGTTATCTTGTTGATCTCGATAAACTGAACATGTCTTGATCGTCCTTGAAAGCAATTATCTTGAGATACACTGAATATCTTACACTGTCTAACAAAAATTGCGTTAAACCTCTTAACGCCGTGATTAGATCAAAATGGCCAAACAAAGACATAACATATCTGCTAATGATAGTAAGGGTTAAGGGTTAGATTATAGATAAGGTTAGGGTTAGAGTATGGTCAGGGATATGATTAGATTATAGATAAGGTTAGGGTTAAATTATGGTAAGGTTAGGGTTGGGGCTAGATTATAGGTAGGCTTTGGATTATATCCTGGTTAAAATTAGATTATAGTTGGTAAGGACTATAGTTAAATTTAAGATAGTGTTAGGGTAAAAGTATGGTTAGGGTTTAATATGATAACCGCTCTCCCCACCACCACCCAGCCATAGTCTACCACCATCACCACCACCACAACCGAATAGTGAAATAAGCACTCGAGCACTGTAAAAACGATACTCGTGAGCAACTCGTGAGTCGTGTGAACAAGTCGTAAGTCATGAAAGCAGTCGTGATTGGTATCATAAAACAAGAAAATTCATAACTGAAGAAGCTTTCCAACACCATTGTCGCCATAACATCCATAGAAAAGCCAACTACCACGATAACCACTCTCCGCCACCACAATAGCTTATCATCCAGCCACCACCACCACCGAATACTGAAATCAGCATGCGAGCACAGCTAAAAGTATACTCGTAAGCAACAAATAGATAGAACTATATATAATTAGGGTTAAAAATATAAGAAGACATTCGAAAAAGGAATATCATTTAGATAAAATTATTGCAACGTTAAAACGGATGGGGACAAAATGGATTGAAGGTGTACAGAATACTGAACAATCAAATTAATGTTCAGCGATTGTAACAAAAAGACGAAGACGATACTAGAGAGGCTTGGAAGTATGCTATAGATAAGAGATAGTTTGCTACAGTATTGGATTGTGACCCACCATCAACTGAAGATAGCAACATTTAAAGTATAGAAAAAGACAGTTGGGATAGGGAGGAAGGCGTGATGCAGCCTATAACTAAACAGTTATAGCCATTCACAAGTCTAGTGAAACGCAGAGTGACCTTTCATAGATTCCGTAGATAATTGCTGGATTCACACAAAATTCACATTTTGCATTTTTTTTCTAAGCTAGAAACAGCAGCAACAAAAGCCCAATCGACCTAGCGCAGCAGCAGCAGCAACAGAACCCCTATCCCCCTGGAGCAGCAGCAGCAGCAATATAGTGAAATATCCACACAAGCACATTCAAAAACGTATACGCGAGAGGTGTAAGATACTCGTGAACATAAACATAAACTCGTTAGCAGCATTAGTGAATCGCGAGTTATCTCGCATAAATCTCGGACGAAATAACAAACTAAAAAAGTGGGAAAAATACAAGCAAGGGTTATCTCACTATGATGAACCTTGACGTGATAGAAGAGACCCACAGAAATACAACACAACGACGACTGCCGAAAACATCCGAACGACCACGCCCGAGTCGTTCCGACTATAGAAAATATCCGACTTCCGTCTACAACTGGGGACACACCCTCTTCCGGTCGCGCATGCACGCTGTACTAAGATTTACATGACCCAACGGACCATGTGTTGTCCCAACACGTTATTTCTGGTTGAAATGGCTGAATAGAGCTTCCAATAGGACCACTTCCGGTTTACACATGGGGACATACTCACTTCCTGTCGCACATGTGTTAAATAATAAGGTCATACAAAACCTCTGTGGGTCGTTTGTTGTTCCAACACGTCATTTCCGGTCAAAATGGCCAAATAGGGCTTCACAAACGGCTACTTCTAATTGCGCATTCGCAACATAAACACTTCGTGTTTCGGTCATGTGATTTCATCAGCCACAGTCATGCCGTTTGTTCTTCGGAGCCACCGGATATAATTTATAATTTTTGAAACAGATTACCCTGGTAATGATTCAGGCAAAGTTTGGTTAAAATTGATTCAGCGGTTTCAGAAGAGAAAATTTTTGAAAAGTTTATGCCGACGGACGGCAAGTAGTGGCAATAGCTCACCTGACATAAAAATCAGTCTACCCTTGGATGAGGGCGTTAGTTCGATTAACACAGTCGGTGAAAAATTATCGCCCTAGACGTTGTCCCGGGTGATAATTTTTACCTTGCGTATTAATCTACCCTACCCTACATCTTTATCCAATGGAATTATGTTTATATTATTAATCTTTAAATACCTAGGCGAATTTAAGCATTGCTGAGAACGAACTAAATGTATGCTATATGATTATGACTACAAATCATGCATCAAACCAATTTAAAAACTGAAGCAATCCTAAGGCATTACAGTATACAGGCAAAATATACTATAAGCAAGCTTGAAAAGGTTTGTATCACTTACAAGAAGGTTGTGTCCCAAGCATTTCTAACTACTTGAGGTAATGTTTAAAGCAATGGTCAAGCACGTTTTTTACGCTTCATTTTAAAATGATGTACTTTTACACCAAAAGCCAACATTCTGAAAGACTACATGCGGTGAAAGAAACACCTTTTACACATTGTTGTTTTTTGTGTGTATTTTGTATTAAGCATTGAAAGTGCATTGTTAGAATTTGCGCTAATTGTAGATTTGAGGCTAAAAAATGCAGTTTACAAGAGACCCATAGAGGAGCCTGTAAACAATTATTTTTGACTGTCAAATCAAGGTTGACGCCCCAGGATATTCAAACTAGAAAAAATGAGAGCAAAGCTAACTAATATATACCCCAGCAACCTCCTACCCTTGAATACAAAATAAGAAGATAAAAAAAGAGTGATCGAATCAAATTTTCATACAGATGGTGCACAATGTCAATGTGTACTCAACATTTTGTGAAAGTTTCAATGATTTTCATTTACAGGTTATGGACCAGTTGTCACCACAAAGTAAGTACCCTATTGTAGACGGATAATCGGACACAATGAGACCATAGTCACTATATACATCCCCGCTAATGCAGGGGTATAATAATGTAATCGTGTTCTGTTATCTAATGCAAACAATTTCATGTCTTATTTCATATATTTAGAATACAAAAAATTACCAAAGTTGCATAAAAAACAGTAAATTTTATTATGCTGTACATGTATTTCAAGGAGTAACCTCTCATTAGCAGCATTAAAATCAAATAATATGGAAAGCCATAATCCAAAAGTAGTCCAAAAATAAGTACTCGTTTCCAAAAAATATCGAAATGGGAAGCCAAATCCAGTACCAAGGACATCTACCAAAAGTCATACACGAAATGAAGCCTCAGTATTTCTAAGTGGTTAGGAATTTGATAAAAACAGTAAATTTCAAATTTCTATGACACGCAAATTAGAATTTTCATGTCAGACAAGTCTGACTATTGGGCTGGTGAATACACTCGGGACCTCTAGTCCACCAGCAGTGGCATCGACCCAATGGTTCAAAATACCAAAAAACTTCATTATGCTATACACGTGTTTCAGGGAGTAATCTCTCATCAGCAGCATCAAAATCAAATAATATGGAAAGTCATATTCAAAAAGTAGTCCAAAAAGAAGTACTCGTTTCCAAAAAAAAAAAAAATAATAATAAAATAAAAAAAATCGAAATGGGAAGCCAAATCCAGTACCAAAGACCATCTACCCAGTGCTTTACACGGAATGAAGCCTCAGTATTTCTAGGTGGTTAGAATTTTGATAAAAAACAGTAAATTTCTATGACATTCAAGGTAGAATTTTCATATCAGACAAGTCTGACTATTGGGCTGATAGTTGTTATAGTACAGGGAACCAGACTAGACAGGGAACCTACTTTGTCTCAGGCATGTGCATAGTGCAACTGAAGGTCAGTTTTGACCAATCAAATGACCTGTGACATAAATGTTGAATAAAAATAATTGATTGACAGCACTGTCATGAAAATATTTCGTATTTGATTATCTTCAGAAAAACAATTTCCGGTAAAATGTCAAATCCAGTCAATTAGTTTTTCTGCATACACTGTCTTTTCAAAGTATGCTTCCAATCATTTATCAATAATGATTCTTTCTCCAAAGGTCAGTCTTTCAGAATTATACCTCTTTGAGACGCAACTTTTGCCATTTGCTTGACTGCTGCAATAACAATAACATTAAGTTCAAGAATGAGTCATGCAATATTCCATCAATGTCTTTTTTTCATTAAATATAACATAAACATTACCTCTTCTATGACTTTAATATACTCATGTCCATGACTATGCGTTGATGACTGTGGAAATAAATCAAAGAAAAAACATCATAATATTCATCATGCAGGAGGACCATGTTCATTAGCATTTTAAGAAAAGTACAAATTGACTGGGAATGGGGGTTTAAATGCTGTAGTTCAAATAGTGACGATTTTCAAATGCAAAATAAAGAAAAAAAAATGATTTTAAAATAGATTATTCAATCTATTCTAATTATTTCAATTCCCTTTGTTTTCCTCGATGTCATAGGCATACTCTTTGGTAATGGCGGCCAACTTGAAAGCACCAAATAATTCTAAAAAAATATGAATGGTGCAGCAAGTAGAATATAATTATCGTTTTCCAAAAAGGTGTATCGTGACACCCCTACATCACTGTAACTTGAATTAATACCATTAACTCTAAATGTTAAATGGTTCAAGTAACTTTAATGAATTCAATATATAATTCCGATTTTCCAGATAAAACATGACACTGGTTCAAAATTTCTAAGAGAGAAAATATAGGAAGAGGGGGTCGGTGCGAGGTTGAGAAATGACTACTATACAGCACTGAAATTATTTAATAAAATCTAAACCATCGGGAAATCAACAAAATGTTATGGTTAGTGTTTAATATCATACTCAATGATACTGCTGAAATAATAAACAATATGAATGAGGAGTGATTATTACCTTTCCACAAGAAAAATATGTCCATTTCTATATATATCTTTTGTTAAAAAGAGACAAAATACATTATTATGTACTTAAAAACACAAAATATGGAAGTGACAAATATGGGTATAATATATTACATTTCTATATTTTTTATTATATAATAATGATAATTTTACAAGTGTACTGCATCCATGAATAAATGTAAAATAAACGTCAATTAACTGTTTATGATATGCAATAAAAATCATAAAATGTTTGCAAACTTTACATAAATTTATTTATCTATTTATTTATTTTTTAGCTCAACTGACCCAAAGGGTCAGTGTGAGCTATTGCCATCACTTGGCGTCCGTCGTCCGTCCGTCCGTCCGTTAAACTTTTCACATTTTCATCTTCTCTTTCTGAAACTACTGAAGCAAATTTAACCAAACTTGATAGGAATGATGTACTAAAGTCCTTTACAAAGATTGTTCATTTCGTTCCGATCCGACAAAAAACATGGCCGCCAGCGCGGAACTTTTGTTTAACATTGGACCCTAAGGGAAAAATCAAATTTTCATCTTCTGCTCTGAAACCACTGAAGCAAAGTCAACCAAACTTTACAGGAATGATGTACTTAAGGTCCTTAACAACAATTGGTCATTTTGTTCCGATCCGACAAAAAACATGGCCGCCAGCACGGAACATGGTTTAACATAGGACCCTATGGGAAAATCACATTTTCATCTTCTCCTCTGAAACTACTAAAGCAAATTTAACCAAACTTTATAGGAATGATGTACTAAAGGTCCTTTTCAAAGATGCTCATTTCGTACCGATCCGACAATAAACATTGCCGCCAGCGCGGAACTTATGATTAACATTGGACCCTATGGGAAAAAATCACATTTTCATCTTCTGCTCTGAAACCACTGAAGCAAATTCAACCAACTTTACAGGAATGATGTACTAAATGTCCTTAACAACAATTGGTCATTTTGTTCCGATCCGCCAAAAAAACATGGCCGCCAGCACGGAACTTTGTTTAACATTGGACCCTATTGGAAAATCACATTTTCATCTGCTCCTCTGAAACTACTGAAGCAAATTTAACCAAACTTTATAGGAATGATGTACTAAAGGTCCTTTACAAAGATGCTCATTTCGTACCGATCCGACAAAAAACATGGCCGCCAGCGCGGAACTTAAGTTTAACATTAGACCCTATGGGAAAAATCACATTTTCATCTTCTGCTCTGAAACCACATAAGCAAATTCAACCAAACTTTACAGGAATGATGTACTAAAGGCCCTTAAAATCACTTACTCATTTTGTTCTGATCTGACAAAAACATGGCTACCAGCACGGAACTTAGGTTTTACATTGGACCCTATGGGAAAAGTCACATTTTAATCTTCTCCTCTGAAACTGCTGGGGCAAATTTAACCAAACTTTACAGGAATTATGTATGGAAGATCATTTACAAAGATCATTTAGTTACAATCGTATAGAAAACATGGCCACCAGCAGAGAACATTTGACCCTATGGGAAAGTCACATTTTCATCATCTCCTCTGAAACCAGTGAAGCAAATTCAACAAAACTTTACAAGAATGGT